>JAQQSV010004050.1:0-14934 GCA_028646515.1 Pseudochirops corinnae | reverse complement strand
AATTGTTTCTTCTTGGCAGCTTGTAATATTTGCTCCTTGATCTGGGAACTCTAATCTGGCTATAACATTCCTAGGAGTTTTCTTTTGGGGATCTTTTTCAAGAGGTGATCTGTGAATTCTTTCAATTTCTATTTTGCCTTCTGGTTCTAAAATATCAGGGCAATTTTCCTTGAGAATTTCTTGAAGGATGATTTCAAGGTTCTTTTTTAGATCATGGCTTTTAGGTAGTCCAATAATTTTAAAGTTATCTCTCCTGGATCTATTTTCCAGGTCAGTGGTTTTTCCAATGAGATATTTCATATTGCCTTCAATTTTTTCATTCATTTGGATCTGGTTAATAATATCTTGATTTCTCATAAAGTCATTTGCTTCCATTTGCTCTAACCTAATTTTAAAGGAATTATTCTCTTCAGGGAACTTTTTAAATTCTTTTTTCATCTGGCAAATTTGACTTTTTAAGGCATTCTTCTCCTCATTGGCTTTTTGGGCCTCTTTTGCCATTTGAGTTAATCTATTTTTTAAGGTGTTATTTTCTTCAGTCAGGTTGTTGACTGTCTTTTCATGATTTTCTTGCATCTTTCTCATTTCTCTTCCCAATTTTTCCTCCACTTCTCTTACTTGGTTTTCAAAATCCTTTTTGAACTCCTCCATGGCCTGCAACCAGTTTATATTTTTCTTGGAAGCTTTTGGTGCAGGAGTTCTGACTGTGTCGCTTTCCTCCCATTCCATGCTTTGATCCTTTTTGTCCCCCCAAAAAATGAATCTAAAGTTGGATTGCTAACCTTGCTTTGCTTCCTTTACTTGCTCATGTTGCTACTCAATTACTTGACTTTTGAGCTCTTTGCCACAGTAGAAATCTGCTTCCAGAGAGGAGAGCTTTGTCCCAAATTGCTGGGGTTTTCGCAGCTGCTGGAGCTATTAGTTGGGTACCCTCCCTGCCACCCCCACAAGCTCTGGCTCACTGGTCACACACCAGGACCACCACCCAAGACCATTATCCATATCCAGGCAGCTTAAAGCAAGAGCAATTAACTTCTGAATGTTCACTTGGTCCTGCTCTAATCTGCAGGCCAGGAACTCTGAAGCAGTCACACATGGAGGTGGCTGCATGGCTGCACTGCCTCCTCTGCTTCTCCCTCAGGGGGCAGAGGCCAGACCATGCTCCCTCCATTCCCCCCCACCTCCGCCCAGTTCCAACAGAGTTCTACACTGACCTTTTACTTTGCTCTTTGACATTTACGGGTTGAAATTTCTGGAAACCACCACAGCTGCTGTTGATCCACTCTCTTGAAGTCTGCTCCAGCTGCCGCTATTTGGGGCCTCCCTGGGGCTAAACCATGGGCTCATGTAGGGCTGGGCTCTGCTCCCAGTGTGCTGTGACGGACCCTTCCCCTGCCAGGCTGCCTTCAGCAGGAGATTTTTTTCTCTCTGTCACTTTGAGAGTTCTGTAGCTCTAAAATTTGTTTAGTCACATTTTATAGGTATTTGAGGTGGTTATGATGGGAGCTCACAGATTTTTTCTGCTTCTACACCACCATCTTGCCTCTGCTCCTTGTTAAGACCTAATTTAAATCCCACCTTCTCCAGGAAGCCTTCTTTGATTCCCATAATTGGTAAAGACTTTTCCCTCTTTTAAGTTTGGATAACACTTTGGTCACTTCTGTTTAAAACACTGGTGCTCTAGTACCAAATAATACATGATATTTGTATATTTGTAATATCGCCTCATTAGGTTATAAGCTCCATGAAGTCTGGAACCTGGTCTTATCGAAACTTAAAAGAGCTCTGGACACAGCAGGTACTTTTTAAAATAAGTTTGTGTCTTGTTTCTTAAATCATCATAGTTATCTCTAGTATTCTTCCCACTCCCTTTCCCAGAGAGCCATCCTAGGTAACAAAGAGTATATTTTTAGGTGGAAAAACAATCAGTACAACTGATCAATATATAGAAGTCTGAAAACATGCAACATATAAAATCTATAGACCTCTATGAATGTGTGGGTTGGGACTGTCTTCTCATAACTTTTCATTCAAACTCTGCTTGATCTTCATAATTTCATTATACTCACTTTTAATGTTTTGGTATGTGATTATTCTTTCTATCTACATTGTTGTAGTTTCTGTGTATATTGTTTTCTTGGCTCTGCTTATTTCACTGTACATCAGTTCATATATGTTTCTCTGTATTCATCACACACATCATTTCTTCCATCATAGTAATATTCAATTACATTCATGTGTCACAATTTGTTTAGCCATTCCCTAATCAATGCACATCTACTGTGTTTAGAATCCTTTGATATCATAAAAAGTGCTGCTATAAATATTTTGTTGTATACAGGGACTTTCTTCTTAGCAATAGCTACCTTGAGATATAAGCTCTGTAATGCAGTCTCTGTTTAAAAGGGTATGGGTAGTTTAGTCACATTATTTACATAATTCCAAATTACTTTCCAAAGTGATTCTACCTGCGAAGACTTATGTGAACTTAATGCAAATGAGTTGAGCAGAACCAGGAGAAAAAACAATAGTAACTCTGTTCAATACAATGATCAACCCACAACTCCAAAGAACTCATGATGAAACATGCTACCACTTCTACAAAGAGAAATGATGGACTCAAAGTACAAATTACAGCATGTCTCCATTTCATTCTTTCTCTTTCTTTACTTTTTTTTAAGTTTTGGACATGGCTAATTTGGGAATCTGTTTTTCATCATTATACAAATTTGTAATAGAGTTTGTTTTTCTTGTCTTCTCAATAGGTGGAAGAGGGTAAGAAGGGAGGGAGAAAATTAAGATCTGAAAATAAAATAAAACTGATCATCCAAAATGGTCGTGCCATTTTACAGCACCAACTACAATGTATGTGTTTCTATCTTTCCACAGCCCCTCCAACACAACCACTTTTGGTCATCTTTGCCAATTTACTGGGTAAGGTGAAACTGCAGGATTATTTTTATTTTAATTTCTCTTATTAGTGATTTGGAGCATTCTTTCAAGTGGTCATAAATACTTTGCAATTCTTTTTATGAACAATTTGTGCATATTCTTTGACCATTTATTTATTGGGAAATGGCTATTAATTTTATAGAAATTTATTAGTTATTTATATGTCTTGGATATCAAATGCTTATCAGAGAAACTTGATACAAATATCCCCTCCCCCATTCAACCACTTCTCTTCTTATTCTATATGCATTTTGTCTATATGGAAGCCTTTCAATTTCAAGTAATCAGCGTTACCTATTTTATCTTTTGTAATTGCCTCTATCATTTATTTAAGAATACATCTCCTACACATAACTGTGAGAGGTATATGCTATATTTCTCTTCCATTTTTTTTATAGTGAGATCTTTAACATTAAGGTCATATATCCACTTACATGTATTGTGAACTATGGTATGAGGCATTAGTCTAATTCCTGGGAGACTGCCTTCCAGTTTTCCCAATAGGTTTTTATCTAAAGAAGAATGTTTTCTTAGGTAAGTTGTGTCTCACTTTATCAAACAATAGGCAATTGATCTGCACTGTTTCTGATTATCAATTATCTAGTCTGTTTCACTGATTAATCTCTATTTTTTAACCAATGCCAAATGGTTTTGATGATGGTTCCTTTATACTACTATAATGTAGTTTGAGACATGGAAGTGCTATTTTCTCTTTATCCCTACTTCTTTTCCTCATTTTTCTTGATATTCTAGATCTTTGGTTTTTCATATGATTTATAAAATTATTTTATCAAGTTCTATGAAGTATTCCCTTGGTAATTTGATCAGTACAGCAATAAATGTGTAAATGAATTTTTGTAGTATTTTATTATATTGGCATAGCCTAGTCATGAGCACTGAATATTCCTCCAGATATTTAAGTTGTTTTTTTATTTCTTTAAGGAATACTATGTAATTGAATCTCTATCATTCTTTTTGTGCTTTGGTAAGTTGATCCATGGTATTTTATGGTTTTTATAGTTATTTGGAATTGTATTTCCTTATTGTTGCTTCTTAGTTTTATTTTTATTATATAGACATGCTATTGATTCTTTTTAAACAGCCTGCAACTTTGCTGATGCTGTTCCAATTAATATCTTTGATAATTGCCTAGGCTATCCTAGCATCTCATCATACCATCAGCAAACAAGGAAAGTTTTATCTCTGCTTTTCCTATCTCTATGCATTCAGTTTATTTCTCTTGCCTTACTGCTGGCATCAGCATTTCCAGAACTATATCAAATAATAGTGAGAGTAAACATCCTTGCTTCACTCCTAGATTTGTTGGGAAAGGTTCTCATATATCCCCATTGCATATAATGCTTGCTTTTGGTTTTAGATAGATGCTTTTTATGCTATTTTTTTAAAAGTGCCTCTATCCTATACTTCGTAGGATTTTTAGCATAAAAGAATACTTAATTTTGTCAAAGTTTTCCCACACACACACATCTATGGAGATGATTGTGTGCTTTTGGATATGTGGGTTTTTATTTTGATCAATTACGTTGATTTTTTCCCTAAGGACACACCATCCTTTAATGCCTGGTAAAAATCTTACTTGGTCATAAAAAATGATTTCTTAAATAAATTGATATAGTCTTTTCCATAGGATTTTGTTTAAAATTTTTGAGTCAATGTTCATAATGACACTAGCCTATAGTTTTCTTTCTATGGTTTATCTTTCCCTGGTTTAGGTGTTATGACTATATTTGCCTCATAAAAGGATTCTGGTAAGGAGCTTTATAAATTTTTGAGAACAATTTGTGAATTATTGGTACTAAATGTTCTCTACAAGTTTGATAGAAATCTCTTGTGGATCCGTCAGAAACAGGAATTTTTTTCCTTTGATAATTCTTTTATGCCTAATTCTATTTCCTTTTCTGAGGTTGGGTTATTTCAAATCTATTTGGTATTTTATGTTTTTGAGAATAATCCTTGATTTCTTTTGTGTTATCAATTTTGTTAGCATGTAATTGTGCATAACATGTTCTGATTATCCATTTCTTTTGGTTGTATTGGAATTTTACCTTCTTCATTTGCTCTTTTATTGATTTTGGTTCTCTACCTTTTAAAAATCAGATTAACTGTGAAGGTTTATTGATTTTATTGGTCTTTTCAAATAACCAGCTTTTAGTTTTAGTTATCATTTCTATGGGTTTGGGCTTTCTAGTTTATCTTTTTCTCCTCTAATTTTTAATATCTCCACTTTTGTGATTATTATAGGTTTATTTGATGTTTTCTAACTTTTTAAATGCATAGTCAGTTCATTAATATTTTCCTTTTATTTTGTTAATGTATATTTGTAGAAATATGATTTTCCCTTTGAGGACTGTTTTAGGTACATCCCAAAAATTTTGGTGTGTTATTTCATCATTATCCTTTTCTTTCACATAATTTTTTTGTTTTTATGGTTTAATTCTACTTTAGCTCTAACTTAGTTCTAAATTAGTTTCTATGATTTCTTCTTTTTTTAAATGGTATTTTATTTTTCCCCAATTACATGTAAAAACAATTTTTAACATTCATTGTGTTTTTTTATTTTAAGTTTTGAGTTCCAAATTCTATCCCTCTTCTTTCTCTCCCTCCTCCTGAGATAAGCAATCTGATACAAGGTTATACATGTGAATTCATATAAAACATTTCCATATTGGTTATTTTATGCAAAAAAGACTCAAACAAGAAAGAAAAAAAGAAAGAGTATGCTTCAGTCCATTTGTGGACTGATATCAGTTCTTTCTCTGAAGGTAGATAGCATTTTTCATTATGAGTCCTTTGGAATTCCCTTGGATCACTGTATTGCTGAGAATAGCCAAGTTATTCATAGCTCTTCATCATATAATACTGCTGTTACTGTGTACAATGTTCTCCTGGTTCTCCACAATTCACTTTGCATCAGCTCATGTATGTATCTCCAGGTTTTTCTGAAATTATCCTGTTTTTCATTTCTTATAGCACAATAATATTCCATTACAATCACATACCCCAATTTGTTTAGCCGTTCCCCAACTGATGAGCATTCCCTCAATGTCCAATTGTTAGCTACCACCAAAAGAATTGCTATAAATATTTTTATACAACCCCAATTTTAATCTCTTTGGGACACAGACCTAGTAGTGGTATTGCTGGATCAGAGGGTATGCAGGCCAGTTTTATATCCCTTTGAGCATAGTTCCAAATTGTTCTTCAAAATGGCTGGATTAATTGACAACTATACCAACAGTACACCAGTGTCCCAGTTTTCCACATCTGCTCCAATACTTATAATTTTCCTTTTCTGTCATATTAGTCCCTCTGATAGGTCTGGAGTAGTACCTTGGAGTTGTTTTAATTTGCATTTCTCTAATTAATAGTACTTTAGAAAACCTTTTTCTCATGTGACTACAGATAGCTTGATTCCTTTGTCTGAAAACTGCCCATTCATATCCTTTAACCATTTATCAATTGAAGAATAACTTGTATTCTTATAAATGTGACTCAGTTCTGTATATATTAGAGAAATGAGGCCTGTGAAATTTTTTTCTCCAGTTTTGTTTTTCTTCTAATTTTGGTCATCAATTTTGTTCAAAATTTTAAAAATGTATATCATCAGAATCGTCCATTTTATATTTCATAATACTCTCTCTATATGATTTGTTATTTTAATTCACTCATTATTTAGGATTTTGTTGTTAAATCTCTTTCATTTTGTGTTATTTTACTCATGTCCTGAACCAATTACTATTTTATGTTATGGTCTATAAAAGATGTATTAACTATTCCTACTTTTTAATACTTGTTTGAAAGAGCTCTATGCCCTAATATAGACATTATAGTTTTTTATTTAATTTTTTGCACCCCTTTACAGAGCAGGTATCTTTTACTTTCTGCATTCTAAATCTTCTCTTTCTGTCTACTCTAGTGCCTCATTCTCTGTTTCCTGCCCCTCTTCCTCTCCTTCTCTCCTCCTCCTTCCCTCTCTTATATATTCCCTCTAGGACCATAACTTCCAAGGTATCCATTCTGGCCTCTCCACCCTTGAAAGTTTCTTCCACTGTCTTGTAAAGCTTGCCCCAAGGATTTTCCTTTTCCATTATGCTTCACTCCCAGAACAGTCAATTCCTGCACATAATAGAGAAGATATTGCCTCATGATAGGACACCACCCCCCAGCACCCATCATGTCCCTAATTATTCAGCCCACCATTGATCTATACCTTCACCCTAATTACCTTTTCTCTGTTTGCTTCAAAATCTTCTCCCTAGATCCATGTTGTCCCACTCTCCCAGGTGCCAGCTGTCCCCAGAATATCCAATTTCTTCCATCCTGAGGGATGACAAGTGGTCCTTTCAAGCCTCAAATCCCCAAACCACATGCAGCACAAAGTTCCCATCTTCCTCCATCCATAGGAGTCTTCATCACTCGAATCCCTTCCCACTACTGAACAAGGATTCTCTCCTTTCCTCCCCCATTTTCAATCCTTCTCCCCATTTCCTCACCCAATCCCCTGCAGGTTTGGGGAGACCACTAGGGTCAATTTCCCCTTATTATTAACCCCATGCACATCACCCTCTGTTCTCTTGCTCCCCTTTCATTCATCTCCCATGTTTTAAAGTAGTCCTACAAAAAGCACTGATTCACCTGGAGGCAGGGTGTCACCAGGTTCCGTACATTATGGCCCCAGCCCACCTCTTCTTTGTTACCTCCACCTGATTTCTGCCTTCAAAGCCTCTTGTTGGTCTCTCTGCTGTCACTTTCTTGCTTTTGCCGCCCTTGACTGCTATATTCATTCACCCTTCCTGCATTTCTGTCGTCGGGGACATTTAAAAGCAAACAATCTCTTCAGGTCTGCTTTTCTTTCTAAGATTGTTTCAAATTCCCATTTATTACTGAACATCTACCTTTTTTTTCATTTATAAATAGGCTCAGATTTGCTGGATAGGTCACCCTGGACTGAATCTTGCGTTTTGTTGCTTTTTGGAACACATTATTCCATCCCCCTCTACATTTTCTAAAGGATGTAGAATAGTCTTGTTATTCAAATTTCCTTTACTTTTTATTTGAAGGCCTTTTCCTTGATTGCTTGCAATAACTTCTAGTTTCTGAATTGAATTGTTAATTCAACTACTATGTGTCTCGGAATTTGTAGCCTTGGGTTTGTGGGTTGTTTCTTTTTTAAATTCTGGAAGTGATCTATGAATTCCTTCAACTGATATTTCATTCTCTATGGGGTATAGTAATGGCAACCACACTGGCATACCCAGAATGGCTGCTAGCACAGATTCTTAGATCTGCTTTACTAGAAAAGATAGCTGTTTAAGGTGTCAACAATCTTTTTAAATTATATTCACTAGTACAGGGGAAAAGTCAGCACCCTGAACTTCAAAGAAAATACAGAGAAAATATAAACAGAGAAATAAAGACCAACAGACAGGGCTCTGCCTGAATCTAAGAAATATTACTATACACTTTACACACATACCTGGATCTGAGCAGTCAGGGAGCTCTGAACATACAACCACTCAGAATCTCAACCAGGGAATCACAAGATCCTTCTCATAAATGAGCCCAGAAAGCAAAATACCAACTCAGGGTGTGTGTGTGTGTGTGTGTGTGTGTGTGTGTGTACATATGTACACACACACACACACACACACACACACACACACACACACACACACACTTCTCAGAGCCAGACGTCATCACAACTCTCACGACTCAGTGCCTGATTAGAAATTAACAAAAGGTGTGAAAGCCTTCCTACAAGCAAGCCTCTCCTAAATCAGCTTCGCTTAATGGGCTCCAGATGAGGCCTAGTAATGGGCAGGGAAGATCTCAAATCCCATTAACATTATAGGTGTTTGGAGTGTTCAGGAAGGACTAGCACCTCTGGTGAAAGGGCTTGCTGAGCCCTTTTCAGGGCTGCTTATTCACTTCTGGTGTCCACCTTCACTCAGTTCTCATCTGTGGCTCCAAGAAGTTGAAGTATACGCAGGGGCTCACACCCTGGTAAAGCTGTGTTGGCAGACATGCTAAACTAGGGTGAAGGGAATTGAGAGGCCCCAAACCTGTTGGTGAGTTAGGGCTATGTCTACCCTAAGCATGTGAAGACTTCCCTCAGTGGAATGGGTGGATGAAAACAATTTGTTCACATGCCCATGAAGGCAGCTGAAGTAGGCACTACAAAAAGCTTAGAGGTTGGTCAGATATCAAGGATGCTAAAGCCATCCACTGCATCCTGGACCATTGTCAATCACCTTGACTTCTGTCCTGCTGCCGGACTCCAATGACTCAGGAAGAGAGAGTGAGGCTGATGACTTTGTACAATTCTACCTCACTTAAATCTAATTCAGGCACAAATCAAGATATCGCCCATGGTCCCCTTCAAAAAGGAAGGACAGGTGATTCACTATATTCTAAGCAGTTCTCTTTACTATTTTCTACATTATGGTTTAGGGTTTTTGTTTATGTTTTACTTTTGTGTTCTCTGGTAGATCTGTGATCTTGATGTTGTCTAGATATTGAGACTTCTAGATCAGTAGGTTTGGCTTATATAGTGAACTATTTTCTTTCAATGTTACTGTTTTTTCTCTTCCTCTAGATTATTCTTCACTTTTGTGTATTTGAATTCTCAAGCTACTGTTCTCACTTCTGTTTCTTTGGTGAGACTTGCCTTTGCAGATTCCATTCTATTATGGCCATCATTTTTGCTGTAGGGCATAAATTCTGCTCTCAGAATTCAATCTCTTTTAAACCACTCAAGAACGGCATGCTGTGGCTCCATCTTCTCAAATTTCACAGTGTCTTCTTTCTCAAGTGTTAAATCATTTTCCTTTGTTTGGAGTATTTATTCGTAGATACTTAAACTAATTTACTAGAGCTGGAGACCATATTTCTTTCTAGTGTTAATGTTTTCTCTGTTGATTTGTCCCCTTATGTTCAAAGTCTGTGAGTTTTCTTTGTCCTAAGATCTTTGTTAATTTCCATATTTTTTTTACTTTTCCCCTAGTGTTCACTTGCTGACTCTGACTTCCTTTTCTCCGATGGTGGTTTCTCTGGGAGCTAAATCTCAAAGTATCTCAGCTTCCTCCCACTCTAAGCAATTCATGGCTCACCAGCCTAAGTCTCTAGCCCAAATGACTTTCAGGTGGACAGAACTGGCTCCAGTTGAGTGCTGATTACTTTCCCTTAGGCTTAGTGAAATGTCACACTGAACCCACACAGTGTCATGTCCCATTTCCTTTGTTCCTCAGTTCTCTAGCATACCATCAGTAGTTCAGAGAGCTTCCACACAGCTGCTAAGGGGTTGATTTTTGTAGTTAGGGTTTCTGAGGTTTGGGGGTGGCAGGATATGGTGTTGAGCTCTACTTCCAGCCCAGATATGTTTTACCCTGCACATAATTTCTGTTTTGGAGAGGTTTGAAAGATCAAGGGGATCAGAGAAAATATTCAGTACCCCATCTTAGCACATAACCCCCTAGAGAAGTTACTTAGTACATGTTGGTTGAAACAAACCACTCCATGTAACTAAGTTATTCCGGACTTTGATTTTTTAAAAACCTCATACATAAAACTCAGCTCTTAAATACTCCTACATTTTTCACCTGTTCTTTATGTAACTAAACCCTCTATGAATATTTGTTTGCTGAATGTTTGTTGAATGAGTGAATGAATGAGCTCTTAATGTCAGTAAACACCTGATCTTGCTCAGTGAAGAGTCACAGGAGGCCAGCCAAGATAAATACACACTTGTAAAATGATAAGGAGATGACAAGAGTATAAGATCCTAATAAAATGTTTTAAAATAGTTGGAAAAGAAAACATGCCTTCAAAGAGATTAACATGCCATCCAAGGAGACAGCATTATTCTAAGAGTACAGTAGATAAAACTGGAAGGACAACAAAAAGACACAAAATGGAACGGATTTTCTGCCATTTTAATAATTACCTTTTCTCATCTGCAATAATGAAATCATACCTAGACTCTACCACTTCTGTACCCAATGTACTATATGGAAATAAGGTAATGACATATAAGCAGAAACATTTGGAAGGAGCAGTTAGAAAGTGACCAAGTACATACAGGAGAAACCTATGCTGCTGGCAATATAATTTTTAAAGCATTTGGGGCTGACTTTCAAGATGAATGAAGAAGGTGCACGATTCCAAAAGAGCAGAAAAGCTCATGGGCAAAGCCTTACATTGGAGAGAAAAAAGACCAAGACTTGAGCAATTATTGAACTGAATACCTACTTTCTGATCACCATAAAATTTTCATAAGAATGGTCTATGCCATGGGTGGGGAACCTGCAGCCTTGAGGCTACATGTGGCCTTCTAGATCCTCGAAGGTGGCCTTTTGACCAAGTCCAAGCTTTACAAAAAAATTCTTTTCTTAAGTGGATTTGTTCTGTGAAGTTTGGATTCAGTCAAAAGGCCACACTTGAGGGCCCAAAGGGCCACATGTGGCCTTGAGGTTACAGGTTCCCCCTCTGGTCTATATATACATTGAGAGTATCTTTAACACAAGCATAAATCAGCATTAAGTAGATTTTAACAGTTGATCTTCTATAGTAGACCAACTTTATGGCCACAAAAAATGAGTTATAAGAACATAAGATCCTTATTATTTATTGATTTTCGGAAAGCATTTGACTCAGGATAATAAAATCCCCCAAAGTCTCTCATAGACCAAAAGTATACAATATGTCATTATATATACATATATGTATATATAATTACTAAGCACTGAGATCAAACAAGTTTATTGTTGTTGTTCAGTCATTTCATTTGTGTCCAATTCTTTGTGACCTCATTTAGGATTTTCTTGGCAAAAATACTGGAGTGGTTTGCCATTTCCGTCTCTAGTGCGTCCGCATTTCACAGATGAGGAACTGAGGCAAACAAGGTCAAATGATTTGCCCAGAGTCACACAGCTAAGTGTCTGAGGCCAGATTTGAACTCAAGAAAATGAATCTTCTTGATTCCAAGCCCAATATTCTACCCATTGTGCTACCTAGCTGTCCATTCAAACAAGTTAGATATAAACAAGTTATCTGTCAGTGACATTTGATTATGACACAATTGAACCATCAAATTAGTCTATCAAGAGAGATGCAGATATCTGTGTATACATATGCACATATGTAATGTTTATCTCTCTATATATGCGTATATCTGTAATGATATATATATGTACATATATAGACTGTAATGCTATGTGTGTGTGTGTGTGTGTGTGTGTGTGTGTGTCTATATACGGACTTATTTGATGGGTTTCCCATTCAACTGTGTCATAATCTGAACAAATAACTTTTTTCAGTTCATGGTTTGTTTTTTTTAATGTGGATTGTTAGCTAATACATATATATATATTAGATACATATGTATCTAATATATATATGCACATATATATGCACATATCTAATAACTATCTATATGTCTGCCTGTCTATCTATCTATATACCATATTGGATAAGCATTAAAGATAGATAATGAGCTGGCCACAGAATCAAAGATGAGAGTAAGTTGAACATCATTTGGGTAATCAAACAGTACTTTCAACAATTCCAGGCTAATGACCACCTAAAGTGCCTATCTCTTCAGCACTAATATGCTCTTGGTAATAATGCTAGACAGTTGACAATCCTGATGGTGTTTCTGTTAGCCCTGCTTCCTCCTGGAGGTTTTGACTGAGTAAAACAGAAAAATAAAACAATGGGGAGGGCAGAAAAATATGCAGGTGTACATTTTCCCACATTTATCTTTTGCCCTTATAGAGACTTACTATAAGATTCAATATGTGGGGAAAAAAAAAAAAAGGATTGAGAGCCACACCAAATACTAAGATGTGTACTTTTGGTCTTGTCCATCCCTGACAAACAGACTCTCGCAGCAGTGCTCAGTCTGATTTTTTCAGTGCAGTTACCGTTGCAGCAATTGCCAGAGTCTCAACCTGCTATGCCCAGGACTAGTCGAGGCTAAGATTTAGGCCTTGAACAGAGATGCAAGCTGCCTCCTGGGACTATAGGGGTCATCTTAGGCAAGATAGTCAAGTTGAGAGCAGATATATTCTGGGTCAACAGGACTAACATCTTTTGAGAGTGGTACCAACTGGTGAGGCCGAAGGAGGATAGACTCTCCTATCACAACATTTCTTAGCTCTGTTAACATAGGGTCCTGCTTGAACCAGGAGAACATTGTATACAATAACAGCCACAGTGTGTGATGACTGACTCAGTCTTTCTCAGCAATGCAAGGACCTAAAACAATTACAAAAGACTCATGATGGAAAATGCCATCCATATGCAGAGAAAGAACGATGAAGTCTGAAACAGATCAAAGCAGACTGTTTGCTTTTGTTTGTTTGTTTTGTTTTTTCTTTCTCATGCTTCCTTCCATTTGTTCTAATTCTTCTATACAACATGACTGATGTGAAAATATGTTTAATAAGAACATATATGTAGAGTGTATATTGGATTGCATGCTATCTTGGAGAAGGGGATGGGAATGGAGGTGTAGAAAACTTAAAACTTATGGAAGTAAATGTTGAAAACTAAAAATAAATAATTTATTTTTAAAAACAAACAAACATAGGGACCTGCTCAGAAGAAGAGGTTGACATGCAACTTTTTTCTGTACTCTTTTCACTACCTGGAAAAAGCAGGAAAATTAAGAAGACATCAAGAGAAACATTCTACAGGATAGCTCTCAATAGGTAAATTTATTCATTTTCTTTGCACAACAAAATGATATAGCCACAGTATGAACTGCCTATGTGATCATGATAAATATCAGTTGTGAATAACAAAGAGAAATTCTAATGGTGGGAAAGAAGGCTTCAATGCAGAGATGAAATTTCCCTATTTTACTTCTTTGGGAATATATTCTACATTGTGTACCTAGCACTATATTCAACCTAGACAAGTTAGGGTCTTCCTCATTGGTTAATTAAAGTAACAACTTGCTTTCTACAGAAAGCAGGGCAGCAAACTTGGTGATGTCCCTCACAGAGCATTCCACATAACACCTAAGAAAACTCCCTAAGTATACGTTTTGCCTGCATCTACTACTATATTGAAAAACCAGTCTGTGTGTCTCTGTCTCTCTCTCTCTCTCACACACACACACACACACACACACACACACACACACACACACACACACTTTATTGCAAATAACCCAAACAACAATAGAACAGTGCACAGTAATTTAATCAAGCTGCAAGCTTGCTACTGAGACTTAAATGGAAGGAGTGATGTCAGGACCAGGAAGGTTCTGGAGCCTCTCAAGAGCTGATTATTACATTTTCAGTGTAAGCATCTATAACTTAGAAACTGGCAAACACTACAAACCAAGTCTTTTTTTTTTTTATTTTGTTGACTGCCTAGACTTGCAAAAGTTATGCAGAAAATGTTCATAATGCTGATTAAACTAAAAACTATGTCCTGCGATTTTTTTTTTAGAGAGAGCTGGTTGTTAAGCATTTACCAGCACCCTCCTAGTGAGGCTTCCCACCCCTGAATCTCAAAAGGGGCAGGAGAACACAAAAGGCCATCCACCCTTAAGTTATAACAAGGTTAAGATATCATCTTAGCATTGAATACCCAAAGAAAGGGCCTTTTTTCATTTTCACCCAAGGCAAGCCCTCAGCAATCTCAGTTCCTGGGGAGACAAGGCTCAACAAAGCCATAGCCAGTGTCCTCATCAAGCCACTCTCTGCCTGTAGAACAGTCCCAGAACCCCTGAAAACATCAGCAAGGCTGTCTTCCAGGATTTCTGTGCAGGTACCACAAGCCCCTTCAGGACTTCTAAACCAACAGCCAGGTTCCAGGACCTCTACAACAGCAGCACTGTCCTTCACCATCAGGTGAATCTGGCAAAAGAACATCAAAACAGACAGACAAAATACTGGCATCACAGCCATGCCTCCTCAGTCCTTGGCAGTTCCAGGTGGCAGTTCCAATGGG
>JAQQSV010004049.1:0-14934 GCA_028646515.1 Pseudochirops corinnae | reverse complement strand
GCTTTTCTCCCAAGACCTCTCAAGTCCCACTGACCTATTTCTGAACACTGCTATAGCTGCCGCCAGTCCGCTCACCTGAGGCTCCTCGGCTCCTCTCGTCCAGCCGCCCCCAGGGCTCAGCCAGGGCTTCAGGCTGGGCTGGTTTCGGTTTGCAGTGCTGATATGGTTCCTCGTAGCCGAGCTGACTTTAGTGTAAGGTATATTTGTGTGCATTTCGGAGTTCTAGGATTAGTTTAGAGTCATATTTTATGGGTATTTTGGGGTGGCTACATGAGAGCTGTGGTACATTGCTGCTGCTACGCCTCCATTTTGGCTCCACCCCCCATAGTGATTTTCTTGAGTGTGGGATTGGTCACATCACTCATCTACTCAGTAAACTCCAACAGTTCCCTACTGACTGTCGCATTACATACTATTTCATCTTTATCTCATTTTCTTAAAATTTCTACTTCTATATTAATTTTATAATATAATGAATTATTGGTACAGTGGTATGTACATATAACATAAATAAATAAGTTAATTTCTAAATTTATTCATATTGAAGGTGTATGTGCTCACAGGTTTTTTTTTAATTAAAAGGAATGTGGAATCAAAAAACTTTAGAGACTGATGCTGTAAGGTGTCAATTTTAGAGGCCTTTAATAATCCTTGTATTCTTTTTTTTGTATAGAAAAAAAGGACTATTTGGTGAAAAAGTCAGTTAAAATAGGAAATTACCATATGTCAGATGGAGTGAGTGCCTTCCCTACTGTATCAATCTCCTGCTATTATACCAGGTTCTCTAACTCCTTCCACTCACTCATCTGAGGGTGGTCTTCATGTCTTTTGTCCTAGATCAAATTTGTGGGACTTGCCACGGGCACAAGAATTCCTAGTTATGGTTCTGCTTCTGGACCTAGGTAGTATTTCAGAATTGAATTTGTATACCCTTTAAAACAGGGGAGAATCAAGATCACCTTAAGTTAGGCAAAACAGATGTTGGCAACCTCAGAGCCTTTCCTGTGGTCACTCTCTTGTGAGTCAGTGGAAATCTGGGGAGAGAGCCAAATCCTGCTGACCTCCAGGCCACAGTTCTAACCACAAGACCACATGGCTTGTTTCGTCTAGTAATTAATAAGTGTTGTGATGCCCAGCACAGTGCCCTACAAAGAGACAGAGCTTACTCCTGGTAAATGTTTATGATGATGATGATTACATTATAATATGCTTACAAAGACATGCTGAGAATACAAGGGGTTCAATTATGCATCACTTCCATTGTTAGAATGACCGTCAATCCATTAATATTAATGTTACTGAATAAAGTTGGAAATGCCTTTCAAATATAAAACAAGATTCTTTCTGCCCTTTGAGTAAGCAGTTGACAAGGTGATTATTAGGTACCTAATTCAGGCCATATTTCAGTGGCAGCACAAATAGGATTTACTCTGCATTCAAGTGAAAGTTGTTCCTAACACCCGAGTCAGATTCCACTTACAACAGTACTTCGGAGAATTCAGGAAAATATTTTGCACATGTGATTGTGCATGATGTCTAGAAGTACTGTATTTTCTCCTGCTTTGACTATGAAATAGCACTAGCCAAAAGTGGAAAGAGGCAGCAATTTTATGGGTATATAATGTAGACAACTGCATGAACTTGAGATTTTAAAAAAACGATATATATTTTGAGAGAACCACCACATGTTTACAGATACCATGTTTCACTTGGAGCTCGCAGCTGCCTTATGAGGTCCATGAGGCATTATTATCCCAGTTTTGAAAATGAGGGAAAAAAATATTAATGGATTGATGGTAATTCTAACAGTGCAAGTGATGTATAATTGAACCTCTTGGACTTTAATCCAAATTGAACTTGACTTGAGCTTGGCTCTAAATTTTCTGTCCTTTCCATAATACCTCGATCTACTCCAATGAATTCTTCAAATAAGTAACCTCATTATGATTCTATGTGCTTATTTATTGGGGTGTAAATTTAGAACCGGAAGTGATTTTTGACATATTCTAGTCAAACCCCTGAGTTTTATACATAAATGAACTGAGACCCACAGAGGTTAAATGCCTTGCCCTAAGTCACATGGGTAATAAGAGGCAGAAATGAGATTTGAACCTAAGTCTATTGACTGCAAATCCAGCAATGTTTCACTCTGCTATCTTGGTTTTTTTTAGACACTTGAGTATTTTAATGGATCCATGATGCTATCGATATTGGAATTTCTGTCAATGAATGAATTAACGTACAACCTGGTATCTTTCTCTAACAAAGAGTAATGTGTACTGAGGAATAAAGTTCTCTTGGCTGGAACAGAATTCTTTGACTTGCCAGGATCTGTTGACTAAGAGGGACTGAGTGAATTTTAAAGAGATGACATTGATTGGTCTTTGCTATGTTTATTCTCCTCACTCTGGAGGAAAAACTTTAGGAAAACTGGGACATAGGTGAGTAAGGCTGTTGAATGTGTGATTAGCATTTGAGCTTTGAGTGGTTGGTTTGGGTGGTTGATTTGAGTGAGAACAGATGACAGAGATGGCTTTTGTGACTGATATTTAAACCACATATTGTGGACTCCAGGCTGCAACCTAATGGTGCAGCTTCATGGCATGTACTAGGGGCAATGACTGTATTGAGTCTGGGGGCCTGTGGTGTGGTTAAAATCAGATTGTGTGGTTAAATCAGGACATGGCCTACTGTTCAGGGGGCCCATAAGGATGTTAGAATACTGGGGCTGGGGGCAGTTTTATTAGGATTTCATCACTAATGTAACAGCTTAAGACTATATTTGGAGGAGATTGATTGTTTCAAACGTTTCCCTAAGAGAGAGAGCTGATAAAGGATGGCAGTGTGCCCCTCTCTCCTTGCCCCTTCCCTTTGTTGGTATGGGGGAGGAGAGTGTGGATATTAAATTCAAAGTTTTTCTGTTCTTTAACTTTTGCTTTTATTTTCTGTTTGATTAGTTTGACCATCAGCATAGACAAAGTTTTGATCCATTTATAATTGTTTCTGGTTATTATGTTTGCACATCTGCACTGTAGGTAAGAGAGCTGAACCTGAAGTCAGAAAGACCTGAGTTCAAATGCAGCTTAAATCACCAATTTTAATCTCATTTTTCTGTGTTGGCAGAATCACTTGCTCCAAATGATCCTGAGTAAGAAAGAGGAGGAGTGAAGGACATTGATTAAAAGAAAGTTATTCCTAATGGGTAAGGAAAGAGCCAGAAAAGAGAGGTTCTGCCCCCTTGAAGGTGAGGTCTAGCTAAGCAGGAATAGCTAGTTTTCTGTTAACCACACATCCTACATCCCCAGTCCTAGTTATAAATGAGTGAATAAAAAGTGTTTATTAGTGTCTGTTATGTGCCAGTCACTGCCAGGTGTTGGGATTACAAAGACAAAAGTGAGAGTCTCTGTCCTCAAGGAATTTATTTTCTTCTTTTTAAAAACAAATCTTTATTGATTTTTTAAAATATAACCAATATTTCCCCATTCCTCTTTTTCAGAGTTATCCCTTGTAACAAATGATTTTTTAAGAAGAGAAGAAAATGAAGAAGAGAAAAAATTCAGCAAAGTCAATATGTTGAAAAAAAATCCTGAAAACATAAGTAGTGCTCCAAATTCATGACCTGCTCCCCACCCCACACCCTACCCTTCAACCTCTGTAAAGAAAGAGGGAGAAGTATCTTCTCATGTCTCTTCTTTGGATGAAGCTTGTCCTTTGGACTTTTGTTTGTTTCTTTGGTTCGTTTTTTGCAACATTCTTCTTTGTTTTATGGATGTTTGTCCACCCCCCCCCCCATTTACATTATTGTAGTCATTGTGTATATTGCTTTCCTGGTTCTGCTTCCTTTGTTTTGCATCAGTTCATATCAGTCTTTCTGTACTTCTCTATATTCATCATGTTCTAAGTTTCTCAGCACAGAAGCATTCTATTACATTCAGGTACCACAATTTGTTTATCCATTCTCCAATTGATGAAATTGTTTCCATTTCTTTGTTACCACTAAAGAATGTTCTAGTGTCTTCTTTTTTTGACAACAATCTCCTTGAGATATTTGCCTGGGAGTAAAATCTCTCCATTAATAGGTAGGACCATTTTAAACTACATTATTTGCATCATTCCAAATTGCTCTCCAGAATGGTTGTCCTAATTCGTAGAAGAGGTTATATTCTTGTGGGAGGAGACAACGTACATTGGGAGACTGGTGGCCCAGAAAGAAGTTTTTGTCTCTAAAGTCAAAGAAAGTGGAGGGAAGGTGTGGTGGTGGAACTGTAGAACAGTGACTGTCTGGCCCTTTCGAGATTCAATTGTAGTATTTATTTGATTACTATGCCAAAAGCAAGACCTAGAAAGGAGTGGACAGGTGTTCAGTCAGAGAGTGAAGGTGCAAGATGAGTGACTTTACTTACTGAGGGAGTGAGTTAAGGTCTCTGACCCCAATTAAGTGATGATCCAGTTAGGGGAGGGAGATATCAAGGCAGATGAAAAGATACCTAGAGATGTTCAGGGTAGATGGAAGTAAAGCAACTGTAGGTGGGGGATCCGGAAAGTCTTCATGTTGTCCGTGGCATTCAGTCTCACTTTGGGACCTATCATTTCATGAGTGTTGACCATGCGGCATAGCAAACACTCAAAGGATACATTTGTGAATGAGACATGGTGAATGATAATAACTCACTTGTATATAGCACATTAAGGTTTGCAAAGTGTTTTGCCTGGAATATTTCATTTTATCCTCAGTACAACGTTGGGAGGTGGCAATTATTTTAAATTGCCATTTAACAGATAAGGTCACGGAGGCTCAGAGAGTGTAAGCAATTTATCCAGGGTCACACAGCTAGTAAGTATCTGGGACTGAATTCAAATCTAGGTTTTTTTTTTCTTTTCTTTTAATTATGCCCTGAGTCCTCTCAGACTGACACAGACATTTAAACAAAGACAATGCAAAATGCTTGGACAAATGTCTCAATTTCATTTTACTAATTCTCTTTTCTCTGCATTCTCCAATCCTGCTTCTGATACATATGACCTATGTAATCTCAGCAAGTCAATTCATCTTCCACAGATATAATTTCCTTATCAATAAAATGAGGAGATAGGACAAGATGGCTTCTGGGTCTTCTTCCAGCCTTTGGTCTATGATTTGATGATTCTTGTTGATGAGGCACCGGGAAAGGGAAGGAATGAAGAAGAAAAGAAGTGATTAAGATATGAGTGAACTAGTACAAAAGAGATAGAAAGAAAAGGGATGAGGTTAGGGGCAAGGTAAAAGAAGTCAGTAGAGAAATAAATAGCACCAGTGACAATGTAGGTGATGAAATGTTTGCCTGGGAGGGTTCCTTCCCATTGGTGAAATGGGTCAAGTCTCCTTTGTTGACAAACACCATTCAGAGCACCATACTTCCATGCCTACTCTCCCTTCTTTACTACATTTCATTATTCTTTGGCTTTATTGGGTTCTCAGCTGGAACGCTGAACAGATTGACGTGTCTGCCCAAGATTGCCCAGTCCTTAACGGCCCAGCAAGTGCTGCCTCTGTGGGAGTTCAGTAAGGCAGAAGCCTCTTCTAGCCAAGGCCCTTCCCCCTCATCTCACCTCAGAGGACTGAGCCACCTGGCTCTGCTGTGTCCTCACGGCAACATATTTCTGACAGCAGCAAACCTGCTAATGAAACTGCTGCCCCAATTGAGAATCCCAGCTGGAGCTTGCTAAAAGCAGGTCTAATGCCACACTGGAATACTAATGGCTTGAACCTCCATGCTGACTGACCCAGACACCTCCCTCCTTCCCACAATTGGGCCAGTTGGCTCGTCTGTGCCAGAAAACAAAATTGAGGAAGAGGGGGAGAGAAAAGGGAAACCAGGAAAGATTGTGACATTCTCCTTTCCTTATCAGTGCTCATTATGCTACTGCTATCCCTGCTTCCTCACTTCACCCAATAATTTGGGTTGGCCCATGAGACTGGTACCTAAACACTTCATAGGCACCTAAACATGAACCTCTAGTTTATCTCCCTCCCTGATAGAGAACAACTCATGTAATTGAGTCCAGCTTTTTGAAAGTTGTCCACAACAACTGGGAGGGAATCAAAGGCTAGATCTGTAGGGGCAGGCATGCATTAAAAATGGGGATGGCCTTTCCTAGTCTCATGGAACTAAAAGGGACCATCTCAGCTATGGCCCCTGCTGTCAGTGAAGAGTTGAGCATACCCAGACTCCACAGGCTTATTTTTGGATGTCTGGAAACTGTTATAACGATGCAAAGCTATACAACTTTGTATTTCAAAACTTGCCCTGCTTGGAAGTTCTTTTTCCAAACTAAAAAAACTTCTAATTATTCTTATTCTAAATTTGGGGGGGGGAGAATAAATGCTCCCATGCTCTGTAGAGTGACCTTCTGCATACCTGAAAACTATATTTTTAGCCTTCTTTCTTCCAAGGGGTTTTTGAAACAGGGAAAAAAGGGAGAAAAGCTTGTATGACAAGCACACAGACTGGTGCAGAAGAACAAACACTGGCCTTGGACTTAGAAGGCCTGAGTTCAAATCTTGCTCGGGCACCAGCTATGTGACCTTGGTCAAGTCACAATCTCTCTGTGCCTCGGTGTTCTTAAGATCAGGCTCTGATGAGGGACCTTGTTAGCCTTATACTTAGCTGGGAGCCAGGCCTCCATGACACTTCCTACAGTCTCCTTTCCAGGTACCCACCTCTACCATCACCCATTTATATGTTGTCTTCCCCTACTAGAAAGTAAGCTCCTTGAGGACTGGGTATGTTTTATTTTCATTTGTATTCTCTATGCTTAGCACAGTGCCTGGCACACAGTAAGAACTTCATAAATGCTTTCCATTTTTTTCTATCTTTGCCTATCTCTGTTTTTGTCAGATTCTCTCCCTCTCTTTCTCTCTCCTTCTCTCCCTCCCTCTCTCTCTCTCTCTTTCTCTCTCTCTCTCGTTCTTTCTCTCCTCTCTCTCTCTCTCTCTCTCTCGTTCTTTCTTTCCTCTCTATCTCTCTCTCTTTCTCTCTCTCTCTCCCTCTCTCCCTCTCTCTCTCTGTCTCTGTATCTTTTTTATCGCTATGTTTCCCACCTATCCCCTCCTTTCTCTCTGTCTCTGTCTCTATCTGTTTCTCTTTGTGTCTCTCTCTCCTGTCTAATGAGAAGACAGGAGACATGGTCTACTTACACTATCTCCCTCCCAGGAGCTCTATAGGGAAGGTGAGCTTTAAAATGCTATAGAAATGTGAGCCGTGCACAAGGAAATGTTTTCCTAAGATAGTATAGCAACATCACAAAGGGAAAAACATATTTTTTTTTCCTTGACTTTGTATCAGGTCGTATTCCTCAAAACCCAGAATATTCATGATTAAGATGCTGAATCTAAGGTCTGGAAGCAGGTGAGGATTGGAGATGGAGTAGCTGCTTGACATCACCTCCAAACCTGCACACCCCTAGCTTCATGGAACCATAGAAGGTGTGAGGGACTTGAGTGATTGTTTGGGTCAAACTTCACATTTTATAGATGGATGAGCTGAGATCCAGAGAGGGTGAGTGACCTATCCAAAGATACTTAGGTAGTTAAGTAGCCAAGATAGGATTTGAATACATGTCCTCTGAGTTCAAGTCTCAGGTTGCTGGCATGGAGCCTTGCTGGTATTTGCTCCAGTTCTCATTCGGTCCAATTTCCTCTAAAGATGGACTACATTAGCAGAGGAAGCCACAGACTCACAGCAAGAAGACAAGGATTCTAATCCCAGAGCCACCATTTACAAATTATGTGACTTAGCTAAGCCACCTAAATTCACCATGCCTCAGTTTCCCCATCTGTAACATACAGTTAATGCCTACTTACTCTACGGTGTTATTGTGAGCCTCAATCAAATGAGACACTGTAATCAATGTGAAGGTACTTAACAAAATTTGAATCACTACAAACAACTATTCTTATTTCATGGATGAAGAAATTGAAACCAAAAATGGTTATGAGATTTCTCTAAAGTTATACAATTCATGGCAAAACTGTAACCGGTAAGCAGGTCTTCTGATTCCTAGTCTTGTGTCCTTTCCAATACACATCATTTGATACTGAAGAGAAGAAAGGCCCATGACTGTGGCCAAGGCAAATTGTGGGGTCTGGTCTGGCATGGTCACTACAATGGTCTTTATGGGAACAGTCCTTTCAGGAGCAGTGGCTTATGTGTCTGTAGAGATTGGAGGGGAAGGTGTATCTTGAGAAAGGTGTGCAACAATAATAGGTTCCTGGGAGTAGTGGAATAGGGATGACTGTTCTGTGTGATGCCAGAAGACATAAAAGCCAGATGTAGGGGAACATGCCCTTCAGGGGAAGAAGTCACCCCCCACCCCCATACAATTTGCCTAGTCCTAGTTCTATCTCTGAGATCTGGGGCAGTATCTAAATACCAGGAAATGTCCATCAGTGAAAAGAATACCAGAATTTCTATTGGAAAGAGGGCAGGTGTTCTTTCCTCTGATCACACGCCTTAGCACGTGTGTCAGGAGTGCAGGACAGAACTTTGGAAGCTGCTATAGCACAGGGTGTCTTTCTCACTGGCCAGCCCAGTACTCTACATATGGAGGAGCTGCATTCTAACTGGGGGTTTTGTCCTTAGGAAAGAAAGGAGAAATGAAGCTCGTATCAACTGCCAGTAAAGACTTGGGTAGTCTCCAACCCAAACCACATTCAGTGAGGCGGTCTAAGAAGACAATGGGGAGCCTCTTTCTGCTGAGAACACCATGAATATGCATGTGGTGTAGACTGGGCGATTGACCCCTCTCCCTTTCCCTCCCAGTTCTGGATATTTGCCACTTTTTTTCTTACTCTATTTCATTGCTCCTTCAAAAAATAAATCATAGATTCATGCAATTTTGAAGCTAGAAGGAACTTAATCATCTGGTCCAGTTCCCTCATTTTGTGAATGAGAAAAGCTCAGAGAGGCGAAGCTGGTCACACAGTAAGTTCATGGCAGAACCAGAGACCATGTGGTCATTTGGGAAGGGCTCTATATTTGGAGTCAGAAGACCTGGTTTTGAATTCCAGCTCTCTGATTTGCTTTTTCTCACTTAATTTCTTCATTTACTAAATGAAAGGGTTCAACCAGATGACCTCTAAGTTCCCTTATAATTCTAAGTCTATGATTCTGTGATGAGAACCAAGTACTTTTGTACTTTCTTCTACTACGTTACTCAATTTCTCCGCATCTGTCTCCTTCCCTTCTCCCTATATACACAATTCTGTTCCTCTAATCATTGAGAGAGGAAAAACAAACAACTCGCTTTGACCCTTCTGCCATTTCTCACTATCATACCATCTTATCTTCTCTTCACTACTAAAAAAATGTTGTTTAGACTTGAGACCTCCACTTCCTCTTCAACCATTATCTCTCATTCTCTTTCTCCAGCTTCTGCTTTCTCTGGGTAGTGAAAACACTTCCTCCAGGCTCACTAATGACTTCCTAATCACCCAATTCAATGACTTTTTTCCCATGTTCGTCCTCCTCTTCCCAGCTTATGCTACAGTTGATACAACTCCTTCTTGCTGAATAGTCTTCACCCTTGGTTCCACTCTTTGGACTTTCTCCTATCTAAATGTTTCTCCTATTTCTTTCACTGGCCTATTCTCTCCTTCCAGATACCTTGTTCATCAAGGTTATGTTCTTCTCTCTTTTCTTTCTTATTGGGGAAATAAGAGTGTTTTCCCCTCACCTTGGTCATCTCATTCAGGGTGACATCTAGCTTGTTGGACCTCTGGTGGTAAACACTAACTAGATAGGACAGTGTAGATGAGCTGAGAGCTCCTCCCTTGGTAGGAATTTCCAAATTAATGAGATCACACTCAGGCAGGCAAGTAACGAGCATTTTATTAAATGCTGCTTCTTCTTCTTGTTCAGTTATTCTGTCCACTGGGCTTTCTGGGCAAAGATACTGGAGTGGTTCGCCATTTCTTTCTCTAGTCGATTAAGGCAAACAGAAGTGCTCACTATGGACCAAGTACTATAGTGCTGAGAGCTAAGGGCGCAAAGGCAAAGCCAGTTCTAATCCTCAAGGAATTCACATTCCAATGAGAGAGAAAATGTGCAAATAACTACTTATACATAAGATATAAAGAGTAGATGGTCAGATGAAGACATCACTGGCATCAGGTGGGGGTGGGAGTGGGGAACAAGAAAAAATTTCCTGCAAAGGATGAGATTTGATCTGAGTCTTAAAAAGGAAGCTAGGGAAGCCAAGAGGAAGAGGTGAGGAGGAAGCACATTCCAGGCACAAGAGCCCTGGAGTGTAGTATTCAAATAGGAACAAGAAGGCCAATGTCCTCAAGTCTGTCTAGGTGAGTGAAGTGTAAGAAGACAGGTAGGAGGGGAGGGCCTGAGGCTGGTATCTCTTTGGTTCCCATTCCATATTGCAACAAAGTGAGCCATATGTGGGTCATTCAATAGCCAATAATGGGAGGCTTCCTTAGCCATAATATAGAAAGGCTATTAAACAAAGATACTTCATCACTTAGCTTGGGTAGATCTAACTCCACTAACCTCCATATAGAAAGAGCATCTGTCTGGTCAGCAAGCAGGAAGCTGTGGAGCTTTAACCCCCTGGGCCAATCATGTAATGGAAAAGATTTTTGCTTTTCAAGGTTAGGACGTGGCTCCTACCCCAACTGAAAAGGTGAGAAGGGGCCAGGTTATAAAGGGGTTTCTAGCAATTATGATTATGCCATGGTTGATATCATAATACTTACCGAGGAGAGCATTCCTATCTGGATTCTCCTATATGGTTATCTTAAACTAATAATACATCATTCAAGACCCAACCCAAATCTTGTGCCCTCCATGAGGCTGTCCTCAGCAACTAAGGTCATCATCCTTTCCTCCTTCACTGGGATCCTAAAGCTCCTGTATAGAGTAATTTAATTATATATCATAAACATGAATAGATACATATTTACACACATATTCATGTATACATATATATTGGTTTCTCGAACTATTAAAATTGGTCAAGCTTAAAAAAAATTGTGGGGCTTCTACTTTACTGACTTCATACCTTTGGGTTATACTTTATGCCTGGAATGTCTCTTCTTTTGTTGAATTAGTTTCCATTCCTCATAGCCCAAGTTAAATACCACCTCCTCCAAGAAACCTTCCAAAACGCCCTCAGCCAAATAATGACCTTCCTCCTTTCGATAATACCTATGATCTTGTTTTTACTTTTTAAACTCATTTATCATGTATGATTTTCTATTATAGTTATTCTTGTAAATACTGTCTGCCACTAGTAGACTTATCGCTATGTACAGTTAGATCCACTTGTCACATAAACTTTGTTTCTCACCAATGCCTAACAGAGGGGTCTCTACTCAGTAGGAACTTAAGTGTTTTCTGAACAGTCTCAAACTGCTTTCAAAGAGAAGCAAAGCATTTGATCTCTGGGGTGAGGAAGATAGCAGTTGCTATCAACATAGCTGCCTTGAAGGTGCCTGTTTCATCCCATTCTAAAGTTAGTTATAAATAGTATGTAAAAGCTAAGAGATCCAGAGCTTCTGAGTGAATTCATTCTGTAATTCACATCTGTAAAGTCACATGTATTGGGGAAGTTTCTGAATCTTGGAAAGTCAAGACTCAGGGAAACATGGCTTTAATTAAATTAAATAGTCATTTCTCAAGCCTGGGTATTACTTCTCCACCACAAGACTTCAATTTGCACTGAAATATATTATGGAACCACAAAATCCTAAGTCTAGAAGAAATTCTTTGGTTCATCCTTTTACCTTGACCAGAACCATCCCAGGAAGATGAGAGTCAATGTATTTTCATGACCTAGGGAAGAAACTCTTCTCTCATTTGTTAAACTTCATTCCAATGACCCCTGAAGGGCAGAAGTAAATAGGTAGAGATGGATATTTGGGGAGGCATAGATAATAGAAAGCTGGGGTGGAAGGTACCTTAGAAACCAGGTAGTCTAATTCCATCCCCACATCCCCTACTTTCTAGATGGGAACACTGAAGCTCAGAAATGCTTAGTGATGTGCCCAATGTCACCCAACAAATGAGGAGAATTAGAAGTAGAACTCAGGTGTCCTCACTCCCAATCCAGTGTTGCTTCAATTATACTGCATCACAGAATGAGAATTGGATAAAATGTGCCTGTTATAAAATACTGATGCTGCTTCAACAAAAAGGAGTATTTGGAAATACAAAATATGATTATAGCAAAATAAGGGGACAGCTAGGGAACATAGTGGATAGACAGCTGGCCCTGGAGTCAGGAAGACCTGAGTTCAAATTCAGCCTCAGAAACTTACTAGGTATGTGACTTTGTGTAAGTCACTTAACCCTGTTTGTCTCAGTTTCCTCCTCTGTAAAATGAGCTGGGGAAGGAAATGGCAAACCATCTTAGTATCTCTGCCGAGAAAACCCCAAATGGGGTCACAAAGAGTCAGACACAACTGAAAACAACTGAACAAGAGCAAAGTAAAGTATTGGAACATTGTAAATGGAATTTTTTATCTCCTATCTGAAGCCTCTTGCAATTTTCTATAAGTCTAGAGGTATGTGAAGGGCTTTGAAAACTTTAAAGCACTATGTAAATGTTAGCTATCATCATCATCATCTTCTTCTTCTTCTTCTTCTTCTTCTTCTTCTTCTTCTTCTTCCCCTCCTCCTCCTCCTCCTCCTCTTCTTCCTTCTCCTCCTTTTCCTTCTTTTCCTCCCCCTTCCCTTCCTCCTTTATCATTATCTAGGCACTAGGTTTATCCTTCCTTATGCTCTCCATGAATTAGACTTATAGTAGAGACATGAATTCTTTGCTTTTTTTTTTTTTAATTGACTGAGTATCAGGGATTTCCAAGGTGGTGGTTAGCAATGAGTTCCATTGTTCTGGGGTGTTAATCATTAGGGTCTGTCCCTCTAAATACACTGAATATTTTTAAGTCACTCTTCTAATCTATGTTGCTTGTTCATTTTTAATTGTAAAAATAGGGAGAAAGCATATCCTTGTTCTCAGTTTTTCTCTTAAGGGAATATGTTAAAGTCAATTCACAACTAGAGAACAATTTGCAAACAGGTAGGCTTGTCTGGAAATTGACAGTGAAATTGGACAGCATACACTTCCATTTGCAAATGACTTTATTTCTGCATTTGGACTGCTTTAGTCTATAGATGCCCTATCATGATACCACAGCACTGAATCCTTGTTCTGAGGCCTTATTCTGACATGCTATAAAATAATTGTAGCACCAAAACTATAGTACTGGAAAGGACCTGAGAGTAGATGAAGAAACTGAAACCAAGAAGAGTGAAATCACTTGCCTAGGGTCATAGGAAGTAAAGACTGAACCCAGGTTCTTCCATGGTGCCACCCACATCCTTCTAATTTTATTGAGGGATTTCAGATTGGGAAGTAGGGCAGTCACTTTCATGAAGGTCCCACATAGGAACTTGCATTAGCTCAATCTCACCAGCAAGTTTATTCCAGGTAGGAGGACAGTAGAGACAGAGGAATAGAATGAAAATTCATACCTCTTCTCCATTGAGTCTGTGCCTCTCTAGAATTCTCTCCCTTCCAAAGGGGCTGCCATTATGATACTCCTAGAAAGCCTTAGAAAGGCATCTAGATGGTGTGGTCAGTACAGTGCCAGACCTGGAGTAAGGAAGACTTAGCTTCCTGAGTTCAAATCTGTCCTCAGATACTTCCTAGCTGTGTGACCCTGGGCAAGTCATCTAACCCTGTTTGCCTCAGTTTCTTCATCTGTAAAATGAGCTGGAGAAGGAAATGGCAAACCACTCCAGTATCTTTGCCAAGAAAACCCCAAATGGAGTCACAAAGAGTCAGACACAATTGAAAAAGATTGAACAAAAACCAACAGAAAGTCTTATAGCATCTGCATTGGAAGGCACCTGACCAGGCAGTTAATAAATCCCATCATTTTCCCCAACTGCCACCAAATCAACATTGCATACAGATCAGAGGAAATTGGACCCGCTGAATGATTTTTTTTTTTTTGTGTTAGACACAGTGTTCCTCACTGTTTTTTTTTTTTAAATACTGATTCCTTTTGAAATATGGGTGGGGAGAAGGGACAAGATAATAATAAGTTCAACCAGAGGGCAAAGGAGTCAAATTCTCAGTGACCCATTGCATATTGCACCATGTGTGCTGTGCCACATGTGGTCTACAATACTCGGGAGTGTGGCTAGAATCAGATTAAGATGTAATTGGGAAATATTTAACAAAAGAAATAAAAATTCAGTAGAATATAGGTAATGTTACATTTTAAAACTAAGTCAATATGCAGCCAAAGGGATCCTGATGTGTGGTTTTGTGGCCCCTGCTTCTATCTGAGTTTGACGTCACTGCCTTACCCAGTGTTGTATAGACATGTGGTTCCATGAACTTTATTCTGGACTGTTTTCTTGGATTTTTGCCTCCTGTGATGTACTGGAAAATGTCTGTTGCTGTTCTTCAGTTATTCTGGTCTTTCTGATTTACAGGACTCCAGGGAAATGTATTTTCACAAGCATTTCTAAGATTTGCTTAGCCCTGGCCATGAGCCTATTGTTTCTATATTTTAAACCGTGGTCCAGAAATCCAAGTCACATTCTTAGATATTTTCTATTTAACTAGCCATTCACTTCCCAAACCTAACTTACTTCTATACTCCTTGTTCCCAGGAAGGGCAATTCTTCCTGGGTGTGCTATCTGGATGAGGAACCGACTGCTCCTCAGCTTCAACCTAGTCCTTCCTTCTGCCTCCCCACCTGATGCTCAAAATTCACTGAGATGGAAAGTTTGACCTGAGAGCTTTAATCCCAGTTTATAGGCAAGTATCCTTTGGCTATTTATTATATTACATTAAAACTAAAAACTTCAATGATAAAAAGATAAAACATACTAAAACTAAAATGAAAAAATGATGAATTATAGTTTATA
>JAQQSV010004048.1:0-14934 GCA_028646515.1 Pseudochirops corinnae | reverse complement strand
TAAAGCCTTGACCCTTTAATACAGTACCTCATGTTGTGGTGAGCCCCAGCCATAAAATTATATTCATTGCTACTTCATAACTATAATTTTGCTACTGTTATGAATCATAATGTAAATATCTTATATGCAGGATGTATTTTCATTGTTACAAATTGAACATAATTAAAGCATAGTGATTAATCACAAAAAATATGTAATTATATATTGTGAAATATTTATTTCTAATTGCAAATAAATGAAACTTTGTCTTAAAGCATGATGTAGCATGGGTAACAGTCTTATTACAACAACAGTAAACTACACTGCTACATTTTGCAACAGTATGGGTAAAAACCAATGTGAGTGTGAAGGTTGAGATTGCTTCTTTCTCACCAGATCAGAAATTCTAGGGGCAATCTTTGCAAGAGCACAACGAAGATCATCTTCCACAACAAGTCTACTTCTGTATTTAGACATGATAACCAAAAAGCTGGAAAACCCTGTTTCACAAAATATGTTGTTGAAAATGAAAGAAGAAGGCATAAAACAGTCTCAGACAGAACAGGATATGACTACAAACACTTGATTCAGAATTTTGTACCTGGTAATTTAAAGAAATCAGTTCTTGCTGCATCACTGTTAATAAGTTCAATGAACTCCTCTTGTGCTGTCTCAGGAACATCTTCAACTATGACTGTGAATGGGCTTCTGGCAAGTGCAAATGCGGTGTCAGATAGATTTGGAAAGTATGATGAAATTTCAACTGGAAGCATGTGCAAATGTACTTTCACAGAAATTCTCATCGTAATCCTTTTGTCTGGTTCAATGTCATGTTCCTCAAAGAAGGCAGATAAAGTAGGCAACATGCAAATTTTATTTTCATTCATTTTTTTTTTTTTTTTTTGCCAAAGCTGAATTTTCATTTGGAATGACCGGATCTTTTCAGACAAATTGAGGCATGTTGCATTTGATCCTTGCAGTGATAAATTAAACTCATTCAAGATGGCAAAGATGTCAACCAAGTAAGCTATTTTCTGAAGTTCACTTTTATCTCTAAAAAGTGCTTTGAACTGCAGTCTTGCTTTCTGATTTAAAAAATATTTTGAGTTCATCATGAAGCTCAAAAACACATTTTAAAACTTCTCCTCTCAACCACCATCTCACTTCAGTGTGAAATAGCAGAGCATTGTTCAGCACATGCAATTCACTGCACAGTTGTGAAAACAGTCGACTGTTTAAAGTGCTCACCTTTACAAAATTGACAGAACTTAACGACGCTTTTCATTACTTCTTGTAACTCTCGTGGCAGTGTCTTCATTGCCAATATATGCCAGTGAATCATACAGTGAGTTCCAATGAGTTTTGGTGACTCATTCAGTACCAAACATTGAAATCCAGATCGACATCCTAGCATAGCTAGAGCATCATCTGTGCAAACACCACAAACCTTTTCCCAAGAGATCTCATGCACTTTCAGAAATGAATCAAATATGCCAAATACATCACGTGCAGTTGTCATTTCAAGAGGTTTGCAAAAAAGAAACTCATCTTTAAAGTTGTCATCATTAACATACCTCATGTTAACCAGTAACCATGAACAGTTTGTAACATCTGTAGATTCATTAGGCTGGATACTAAATATTGGAAGTGGAGCAGATTTAATTTCCTGGATTACCTGGTCAAGAATATCAGCAGACATGTCATCTATTCTTCTGTAGACAGTGTTGTTAGATAAGGAAATTGCACTCAATTTCATAACAAATTTGTCTCCAATCATTACTTGTACAATGTCTTTGGCTGCTGGCAAAAGTAAATCCTCAGTAATGATGTAAGGTTTCATAGCTCTGGCGATTCTGAGTGCCACCAAATATGAAGCTTCAATGGCTGCTACATTTTGTATGTGGTATTTGCCAACAGTGTCAAATCTGGCTTTCTTGAGTCCATCAGCTTTGCTTCTAAAATATTTAGTTGGTATCCTTGCCGGCAAAGCTCAGATGCTTGCTATCAAAATGCATTTTAGTTTGTTAGGCTTCATAGATTCAGCTGATAGAACTTCACAACAAATAATTCATTATAGTTTCTGAATTCCTGCTGTAATTATTGAGGTAAAACCATACTGTAAAAAGTCCTCACTGTTTTTTCTTTTCTTAACATTCTTCTCTACATGATCCATTGTCATGGGATGATTGGCTAATGAAAATAATATATAACAATAGCATTAATAATACAAAAGAAGATACATGACATAGTTCAGTCTATACAGTTCATTAAAGTTTCCTATGATTTACCATTCTTTGTGTGTGTGTGTGTGTGTGTGTGTGTGTGTGTGTGTTTTTACATACCTTTTACTATCACAAGGGAGCAGTATTCACTGCTAGGTCATATTGTCTTAATCTCTCAGTCAAAAAGTTTTCTTTCTTCTTAATAGGAGATTAGTTTCCAATCACCCTTAATTCAATAATCCTGAAAAGGTATAGGATATATAATACAAAGTCCTCCCACCCCTAGGCCACAGTAAATCATGATCTTCTCAGTTTGCATTAGATACCAAAGGAGAGGTCTTTTCATCTTGACTTGAGGCTTGCTTTCATCTTCCATGGTTCCTCTTCCATGGGTCCAGCTCCCATCTGAATCCACTCAACTGTCACCTGGGTTCCTTGTCCAGCTCCTCATCCAGCTCCTTGTCCAGTTCCTGTTCCATACTGAAGCTCACAGTGTCCAGTCCACCTCAAGTCCTTCACAGTTTCTGTTTCTTGGAAGACAAAGCTTAACAAAGCCAAAACAACATTCATGCACAATGTCGGCACCATCATCAATTCACTATCTGCCTGTAAAATCAACAGAGACCCACAAAATAGGTCTGTAACTCCATGCACAAGCAGATTCCCAAAAGAATGCTACTGTGAACAGCTTTTAAGGTTCAGAGTACACAGTATAGTGAACACTACATTTATTCCATGACAAATCAAGGCAAACATTCACAACAAATCACAATATAATATTCACAACATTACATCTTATCACAGAAAATCACAATATAGTGTTCACAACAGCTTAACATTAGAATGGCCACACTCTTTTCACTACAGTGGCCACAATATTTAGAATGAAGAACAAAAGAAAAATCATCTGATTTTCCTAAGGGGGAAACCCACCTTACTTAATCTTTCAGTCAATTCACAATACTATAATTCATACTTGATCATTCAATCAATTCACAATACAATAATCAATTTTCCACTCATGGGACAAATCAATCATTCATCTAGTGATCAGTCACTAAGTATAATCATTAGAAAAGCACAGAAAACCTCTACCCCTCGGTGTTCAGAAAAATCTCAATTTCATCCAAGGGGAGGCCATTTCTTCATTTTGACTTGGGATGGTCTCTCAGATTACCTGGATGCCCTTCCATGGTCCCAGCTCCTACCTGAATCTACCAAACAGTCACCTAGATGCAGAGGCAGACAGCTCCCAGGTTCTCGTCCAGTCCTCAGAGGTAGACAGCTACCAGGTCCTTGTCCCATCCTCTGGGCAGTCCTTGGGACACACCAAAGTTCACAGAGTCCAGCACATATCAAACCTTTCACCACTTCTGTTGCTGGGAACTCAAAGATCAGGCAAGCCAGAAACCAACATAGGCTTATCCCGGTCATGCTTCAGTCCTCCAGCAGTTCTGCTGGCCCTAGGACCCAGGAGAAATCTCAGCCTTGCAGGAGACCTTCCAGGCAAGCCCTCTCAGCTTCCCAGGAGGCCTTCCAGGAAAGCCCTCTCAGCCTTCCAGGAGGCCTTCACCAGATTCTGGTCTCAGGAAAACACCAACTCAGTTCTCAGTCAGCTTCCAGATGCTGGGTGAGAAACTCTCTCTCTCTAATTTTCCTATTTCTGTCAAAGTCACATTTACCTTTCTGTCATGCAGTTTTACAACCTGAGAGTTTCCTTAATCTCTCTCATTCCACACACCTAAATACTTTCCAAGTCTCATTCATTCTACCTCCTCAAAAGTTACATTCTCTCCAGTTATATAACCACCAGCCTAGTTCAAAGCTACATCACTTCTTTCCTGGCCTAATTACTTTAATAGTGAAAAATAAAAACTACAACTCAGTTCTCAGTCAGCTTCCAGATGATGGGAGAGAAACTCTCTCTCTCTCTCTCTCTCTCACTCTCTCTCTCTCTCTCTCTCTCTCTCTCTCTCTCTCTCTCTCTCTCTTTCTTTCTCAAGGAAACTCTGAATCACTTCTCTAGTTCAGTAACCTAGCTCCCAGATGCTGGGACAATCCTGTTTCTTCCACCAGAAGCCACCAGAAGGAACATTTCTGATTCTGTCTCTCTGTCTCTAGAACTCTTCTTATATACACAGACTGGCCTCCAGTCAGCCAATCCCCTTCTACCATATCAGCAACAGGGGAGTTCACACCCTTTCAACAGGAGGCACATCTCACACCTTCCATACTTAGCCCTAAGTTACTAAGGGCTAAGTATCTACTAAATTACTTACTGTTACAAGGTCCAAGAAGTCAACACAAGTAACCAGCATAGAAATCAACACAGACCCACAACCAAGGTCCAAGAGGTCAACACACATCATCAGTAAAGCCTCAGAACCTCAAAAATCTTCCTCAGGACTTCTGTGAACAGACAACCAGAAAATCCTCTTTCAGGGATTCCAGTAAGGTTTCAGGGCTTCTGTACAAAGTATCACAAACAAACATCAATACAGAAAGAACAGACAAGCATAGAGTGCTGGGATACCACAAGTTTTCTCTTTCTTGACTCTGCCATCACAAGAGTTCTCTTGCCAGGTTTTCTCAATTCTCCTCAGTTCTCAGTTCTACTCAGTCTTCACATCTTCTCTCTTCTCAGTTCTGCTCTCTCCAGCCTAGGCCTCTCCTTATATATGGTCATTAGCTACTCCCCTTCCTGTTGCATCACCAACAGGAGTTCCCATGTTCTAGGGTTCACAAGTTGTGGGGTTCACAAGATCTGCTCCTCAACAAAGACTTGATACAATCATGGGGAAGAACTGAAACAAGGTGTCAACTAAATAGCTGAAACAAGGTGTTAACTACTTCTTGGCCAGCCATTACACTGCCCTGAGGACCTAGATCCAGAGGTGAAATAGATATCAAAAGAATCCACTGTTCACCTGCTGAGAGAGATCCCTGCCTGAAAACTCCAAGGAATATTGTAGCCAGATTCCATACTTATAAGGTCAAGGAGAAAATATTGTAAGTAGGTAGAAAGAAACAATTCAAATATTGCAGAACTAGAGAAAGGATCACACAGGACCTTGTAGCTTCTACATTAAAAGATCAGAGAGTTTGGAATATGATATATTGTAAGGCAAAGGAGCTTGAACTACAAGCAAGGAGTAACAAATCAGCAAAACTGAGCATAATCTTTCAGTCAAGGAGATGGTTATTGAATGAAATAAGGGACTTCCAGATCATCCTGATGAAAAGTCCACAATCCAGTGGAAAATTTGATTGCCAAATACAAGACTCAAGAGAGACATAAAAAGATAAACAGGGAGAAAATAAACATGCACACACACACAAATAAGCACACGCAACAAAATTGTTATTCAATAAGAGCAAACTGTTTACATTCCTATATTGTAGGATGATACCTATTGATCTTAAGAATTATATAATTATTACAACACTGAGAAGAGATATACATAGATAGATGGTGTGAGTATAAATTACCTGATGTGATAATAATTAAAAAAAAAAACTAAGGTGTGCAAAGGAATTGTAATGGCAAAAGAGGAAAGGCGGAGGTAGAAAAGGGTAAACTACATCACATTAAGAGGCACAAAAATATATTGTAGTAGAGGGAAGGAAGGGAGATGAGCATTTCATGAGCTTTATTCTCATTGGTTTTGGGGAAGGAATAACATCTTCAATTAAATTTAGAAATTTAACATGAATAGACACAAAAATATGTTATAGTAGAGTGAAAGAAGAGTGGGAAAAGAAAAGTGTTTGAGATTTACTCTTATTGGATTTGGTTCAAGGAGGGAATAAAATATTTTATTAAGTATATAAATCTAATTTGCCCTACATGCAGTAGGAGAAAAAACAGGAAAGAAAAGAGGGGAGGTGGTTAGAAGGAAGGGAAGAAGTAGTAAGGGAATAGGGTATGTAAAGGGAGGGGGAAAGATAGAGAGAGGATATTGAGAGAGGCTGTGGTCAAAAGCAAAACAATTTGGAGGAAGGGACAGGAGGATGGAGAAATAAAAGCATAAAAAGGGGGAGAAGGAAGGAGAGAAAGATATAGATAGTAATCATAACTCTGATGGTGAATGGGATCAACACTCCCATAAAAGAGAGGTGGATAGCAGAATGGATTAAAAACTTTATTTGTACAATTCACTGTATACAAGAAACATATTTGAAACCAGGAGATACACATAGGGTAAAAGTGAAAGGCTGGAATAGCATATATTTTGCTTTAGCTGAAGCAAAAAAAAAAAAAGCAGCTGTAGCAATCCTAATCTTAGACAAAGCAAAAGCAAAAATAGATCTAATTAAAAGACATAAGGAACTTAAAGGAACCATTGATAATGAAGCAATATAATTGCTAAACATATATGCACCAAGTGGTATAGCATCCAAATTCTTAGAAGAGAAATTAAGGGAGTTAGAAGAAGAAACAGATACCAAAACAATGCTAGTAGGGGACCTTAACCTCCCTCTCTCTGAACTTGATAAATCTAACCTCAGGAAAACAAGAAAGAATTTAAGGAGATGAACAGAATTTTAGAGAAGGTGGATATGACAGAGAAAATTGGAGAAAATTGAATGGGGATAAAAAGGAATATACCCTCTTCTCAGTGGAACTAGAACATCTACAAAAATTAACCACATACTAGGACATAAAAACCTCACAATCCAGTGCACAAATTCAGAAATGTTAAATGTATCCTTTTCAGTCTATGTTGCAATTAAAAATAACATGTAATAAAGGGCCATGGAAAGATAGACTAAAAACTAATTGGAAACAAAATAATCTTATCTAAAAGTGTAAGTGGGTCAAACAACAAATCATGGAAACAAAGAGTATGACTTCAATCAAGAGAATGAAAATAATGACACAACGTACCAAAGGTTATTGGATGAGATGAAAGTGGTTCTTAGGTGAAGTTTTATTTCTCTGAATACTTACACTGATAAAGCAGAGAAAAAAGAGATCAATAAATTAGTTATGCGACTGAAAAAGCTAGGAACAAAAAAACTGAAAACACAAAATTAAACACTGAAAACCAAATGAGAGATTAATAAAATTGAAATTTAGAAAAGTATTGGGGGTGGCTAGGTGGCACAGTGAATAGAGTACTGGCCCTGGAGTCAGGAGGACCTGAGTTCAAATCCAGCCTCAGACACTTAACACTTACTAGCCATGTGACCTTGGGCAAGTCACTTAATCTCAATTGCCCTGCTCTTCTCCCTCCAAAAAAGAAAAAAAAAGAAAAAAGAAAACTATTGAACTATAAATAAAACTAAGAGCTGGTTTTATGAAAAATCCAGTAAAATTGATAAACCATTAGTTAATTTGATTAAAAGAAGAAAAGCAAATCATCAGTACCAAAAAATAAAAAGGTGAATTTTCCTCCAGTGAAGAAGAAATTAAAACAATAAGTGGGCATTATTTTACCCACTATATGCCCATAAATTTGACAATCTTAGTGAAATTGATGAATATTTACAAATATATAAATTGCTCAGATTAACAGAAGAGGAAGTAAAATACTTAAATAACCCCATCTCAGAAAAAGAAATTGAACAAGCCATAAATGAACTCCCTACAAAGATAGTCTCCAGGGCCAGATGGATTTACAAGTGAATTCTATCAAACATTTAGAGAACAACTAATTCCAATACTTTATAGACTATTTTGGAAAAGTAGAGAAGAAGAAGTCCTACCAAATTCTTTTTATGATACAAATATGGTACTGATATCTTAAATAGGGAAGAGTCAGAACAGAGAAGGAAAATTATAGACCAATTTCTCTCATGAATATAGTTGTAAAAATATTAAATAAAATATTAGTGTGAAGATTACAGCAATTTATCATGAGAATAATACACTTTGATCAGGTAGGATTTATTCCAGGAATATAAGGCTGGCTTAATATTAGAAAAACTATGAATATAATTGATCATGTCAGCTACACAATTAATAGAAAACAGTATTATCTGAAAAAATGCAGAAAAAGCTTGGGACAAAATACAACACCCATTCCTATTTAAAACAGTAGAGAGCATAGAAATAAATGAAGTCTTCCTAAAAATAATAAGTATCATCTACCTAAAATCATCAGCAAGTATTATATGTAATAACGATAAATTAGATGCATTTCCAATAAAATTGAGGGGTGAAACATGGATGTCAACTATCACCTCCGTTACTCAATTTGTTACTAGAAATGTTAGATATAGCAATAAGAAAAGGAAAATAAAATCAAAGGAATCAGATTAGGCAAAGAAGACACTAAACTATCACTCTTTGCAGATGATATCATGATATACTTAGATGATCCTAGAGAATCAAGTAAAAAATTACTTGAGATAATAAATAAATTTAGCAAAGTGGCAGGATATAAAATGAACTTGCATAAATCCTCAGCATTCCCATATATTCCTAATGAAGCCTGACAGCAAGAAGTAGAAAGAAATTCCATTTAAAGTTGCTGTAGACATTATAAAACATTTGGTAGTCTACCTTCCAAAACAAACCCAGGAACTACATGAACACAATTATAAAACACTTTTCACACAAATAAAGTCAGATCTAAGTAATTTGAAAAAGCATCAATTGCTTGTGGTTAGGTTGAGCTAATATAATGAAAATGACAATGTTAGCTAAATTAAATTACATTTTAATGCCATACCAATCAATCTACCAAAAATTTATCTTACAGAGCTAGAAAGAATAGTAACAATATTCATCTGGAAGAACAAAAGATCGAGAATATCAAGGGAATTAATGAAAAGAAATTCTAGGGAAGGTGTTCTAACCATACCAGATTAAAAATTGTGTTATAAAACAGCAGTCATCAACACCACTTGGTACTGGCTGAGGAATATAGTAGTGGATAAGTGGAATAGATTAGGTACACAAGACACAGTAGCCAAAGACTATAGTAATCTACTGTTTGATAAACCTAAACACACCAACTTTCAGGATAAGAGGTCACTGTCTGACAAAAACTGATGAGAAAACTGGAAAATAATATAGCAGAGAATGAGCATAGACCAATATCTCACACTGTACACCAAAATAAAGTCTAAATGGATTCACAATCTAGACATAAAGACTGATACTGTAAGCAATCTGGGTAGCACGAAATAGCGTACCTGGCAGTTTTATGGAGAAGCAAAGAATTTGTCAGTAAACAGGAGATAGAGACCATTACAAAATGTGAAATGGATAATTTTGATTATATCAAGTTGAATTGTTTTGTACAAACAAAGTCAATGTAACCAAGATTAGGAGGAAAGCATAAAATTGGGAAAAAAAATTTACAATCAATGTCTCTGATAAAGGTCTCATTTGTAAAATGTAAGAGAATTGAGTCAAATCTATAAGAATACAAGTCATTCTCCAATTGATAAATGTATATAATAGTATATAATAATATATAATATATATAATAGTATATGAACAGGCAAATTTCAGATGAAGAAATTAAAGACATAAGAATATGAAAAAAATGCTTCAAATCACTATTGATCAGAGAAATGCAAATCAAAACAACTCTGAGGAACCACATCTCATTTGTCAGATTGACTAACATGACAAAACAAGAAAATGATAAATGCTGGAGAAGATATGGAAACATTTGAACACTAATGCACTGTTGGTATAGTTGTAAACTGATCCAACCATTCTGAAGAGCCATCTGGATCTATGCCCAAAGGACTATAAAAATATGCATACCTTTTGATCCAGTGATACTATTTTTAGGGCTATATTCCCAAGAAATCATACAACTGGGAAAATGATCCAATACAAAGTATATACAAAAATATTTATAGCAGCTCTTTTTTGTGGTGGCAAAGAATTGGAAATCAAAGTGATGCCCATAAATTGGGGAACGGCTGAACAAGCTATGGTAAATGAATGTAGTGGAATACTATTGTGCTATAGGAAATGAGGAGCAAACGGACTTCAAAATAACCTGGAGAGATTTATATAAAGTGATGCTGAGTGAAGGGAGCAGAGCCGGTAGAACAGGTACACCATTACAGACACATTGTTTCTGTGATGACTGCCTTTGATAGACTAGGTTAATCTCAGTGATACAAGGTTATAAAACAACTCCAGAGGACTCATGAAGGAAAAGGCCATCCACAATCCAGAGCAGAATTATGGAGTCTGAATGCAGATTGAAGCAAACTACTTGGTCTCTCTCTTTTTGTTTTGTTTTGTTTGTTTCTTCTCCCCCATTTATTTCTTTATATTGGTTATAATTCTCCTTTAAAATTTGACTAATGGGAGCAGGCACAGTAGGGCCCTGGGTCGCCCCGAGTATGGTCTCGCAGCCCTGAGGCGGCTCTGGTCACCCTCACTGCTCAGTGCTCGGCCTCAGCCTGCCTGTTGCTCCTAGTGGCGCTATTTTCTTGCGTCTCTTGTGTTCCTCTGCCCCTTTACCCCCTGCGCGGCTCGATGGGAGCAATGCCCCGTTACTGAGCCGGGTTTAGCTGTAAGAACCGCCGAGGATGAAACAATAAAGACCGGAAACTGAGTTTCTACCCGTTTCCTCTCCATGACAAAGAGAGACTTGAAAAATGGTTATGGAATATGAAACGTGACACATGGGTTCCCAGTAAATATCAGTTCCTGTGCAGTGACCATTTTACTCCTGACTCTCTTGACATCAGATGGGGCATTCGATATTTAAAACAAACTGCTGTACCAATTATTTTTTTCTTTACCTGAGGATAATCAGGAAAAAGACCATGCAAAAAATAAGCCTCAGGAAAAAAAAAAAGCAGAAGATGAGAGAGAAATATGCCTAATGATAAAGTCAAAAAAGTTATCTGCACAGATGGAACCAAAGAAAAATATAGTAAGCACAGAAAATTTTGATGAAGTACAAATTTACTTTACTCATCCTCTTTGAGTATATCACTAAAAAAGGATTAGCCACCAGTTTCCAGTATGGAAAATCCACATGACCACAAGTTAGCTATTAATTCAGCAATTCCACAACATATTGAAAAACCAAAACCTGTTTTAGAAACAGCAGTAGTCCAGGATATAGAAGTTAGTAGCTTTCATACATCTCTTGAGAACCTCTTAAATATTATGGCTGCTACTTTGAATGTCTCAAATCCAGAGCATGTGCATCTCTCTGTGGAACCCAGTAATGTAGTTGAAACAGCTATAGACCATCTCTCTAATCCAGATATCACAGATATTTCAGTGTCGACACAGAAAAATACTGCCTTACTGAGTACAATTACTCAGATAATTGAAGAGCTAAACATAGATGAAGAATAAGTTATTACCATTCTAGTGCCTACTGAAAGCTCTAAGCCATTAGCTAGTTCATTCATGCCAGCAGAACAAGACGGGGTAGATATAGAAGATATAGATATTGAAGATTCCTTATATGATGACACAGACTATGGAATTGAAGTACTACAAACTGAACATTCTTATTGCAGGCAAGATATTAACAGGGAACTTCTTTGGCAAAAAGTTACTAAACTACATTCAAAGATAACCCTCCTTGAACTACAGGAGCAACAAACTCGAGGAAGACTCAAATCTCTAGAAACTCTTATAGGACAACTAAAACAAGAAAACTTGCTATCTGAAGAAAAATTCAAGATTGTAGAAAACTGTTTCACAACATTTCAAGTTACTATGATAGAATAAAAACTTTTTAGGAGCTGCAATTTTATGATAAGATCATTATAAACTCTTTGATTGTCCCTGAGTTATTCACAAGGTGACCTATTTCCCAGCATGAATCTCATATTCTTAATGACACTTATGAAAATATAATGTCATAAAAGGCTCTTGTTTTCCTAAAAATCCAGAATTAGGAAATTGCCTTTTTAAATGATTAGCTAAGAAGCGTAATGAGTGAAAGTGGGGGAAAAAATTTGTATTTTAGCCCAAGGAAGCATTTGTGACAAATTCTGTAATTTGATTCTAATACTCCATATTGATGTTAACATTGTGGAGGGGTACATCTTATGGTAATTATGTAATAATGAATTTATTGTAAAATATGGCATAATCCTAAAGATTGAACTCCTATTCTGTGAAGTGAGAAGAACAATAAGATGAGAGAATCAGTAAGCCTGTGATGTCACACAGCTTTCTATTTGCTAGCTGTGTAAACTTGAGTAAATCACACCTGTACTTCAGGTGTCTCATCTGTAAAATAAGGGAATTAGATCAAGGGATCTTATCAGTTCTAAAATTCTGTTTCTATGAGACTCTTCCTTGCTTAAGAGCATTATAAACAGAGATTTACTTCAAAGATATTTTATGATGTGTCTTGATCATAGTTATTGCTTATGTTGTCTGAATAGCCTAAGTATTCACTTTTATAAGAATTCCTGTGTGGTTTGACCTTTCAACTGCAATTCATTTCTATAATACTATGTGCCCCAGGAAAAAAATAAAATAAAATAAAATAAAATTTGACTTATGTTTAATGTGAAGGTATACATAGAACCTATATTGGATTGTGGGCCATTATGGGATGGGGTGGGGTGGAAATTTGGAACTCAAAACTTGTGGAACTGAATGTTGTAAATTGATAGTAAATACATTTTTTTTAAAGCCACACTCAGAAAGATTCAAAATTCTGGAGAAAATTTAAAAAGTAATGCTAACTAAAATAAAAAGTTTTTTTTTTTAATGAAAGATATAGTCACAGGCAAGAAACAGAATTACTTCTGGATAATATTATTTAGTAGACCTTGGATATTCAACTAAATTTTAATAAAAAGAATTCGTCACTTCATTAAAGTAATCAACTTTTTTGGTTTGGTTTGATTTCTTAAATTCCAGAGCAACTGGGAAGACAGCAGGTGAAGAGCTACCAACAGATGGATCCAGGTCCATATCATGGATGGTGAGGGGAGACACAGGGGCAACTTCCTCTCTAAGCTTAACAAGTCTTCAGAGTGCAACCAGGAAAAAAATTGCTTTTTTATCAGGACAAACGGATGGAAGACAGAAACTCTTTTTGACAATAGCATTGGCCTGAATGACATTTTGCAGCTGCTAGTGCAACAAAGCACAGGTGTATGTTCCTAGTAAAGAAAAGGATTCTGAACTATCTGATACAGATTTAGGCTGTTGCTCACGTCAGAGTGAATTTGATAAAGAGTTCTAACCATGAAGAAGAAGCCCTGGAAATTGATGGGTGATCAGGTCCAGCTGCTCAAGAGGACTGGATTGATACAGGAAATATATATACATATATATGTCTGATATATAAATATGGGAGCATGGTTTGAAGCCATATTGGTAAATGTTACAAGCAAAGAAAGGAAACAGTCAGTGAATCCAGTGATAGTGGAGATGACCAAGTGGCTGAAAAGTATATTATCTATCATGTAAAATATGAAGACTATCCAGAAAATGAGTGTCATGAAGTTGAATTTGAAAGATGTGAGAGCTCAGGGTGGACAATACTGAAATGGCAACCTCTGTGAATCAGACAAATCACGATGGTGAACTAAAATCCTGATGAGTCCAAGGAGAGAAGGTTCTGATGTGATGCTGAGATCCTTCGAAATTGGGAAACTAGGACTGTTAAACTTCCTGCTTGGGGAATGCTGGGGAATCTCTGGATCTCTTCTATAGATGAAGTTCACAAAATTTAGGAGTCTTGCAGTGTGATTCCACTGGGTTTTGAAAACCCTTTGAAAAGACAGAGATGCTCCATTTGCAAACACTCTAAAGATAACCCCAATTACACCTGCAGAATGTGTGCCTCCTATGTGTGCAGAGGAAAGCAAGAGCCCAAAAGACACTGATGCATTTTCCAGATAAGGAGGTCTGGTATTGTCCTGAATGTTGGAATGATGCCAGTGAAGTGGTCTTGGCAAGGGAGAAGCTAAAAGATAGCAAAAAGAAGGCAAAGATGTCATCTGCTACATCATTGTCTAAAAGAGTCTGGGGCAAGAGTATGACATGTGTGTGTCACACAAGGGAGTACACTATTTTGCCTTCTAATCATTATAGACCAATCTCTGGGATGCCTGTTGTTAGCATATGGAAGTTTGGAGTACAGATGACTGAATTTGGTAGGTCCCATGTGGCAGGTAGGTACAGTAAAGGCAACAGTAGCATCTATTCTCTGGTCCTGGCAGGGAGCTATGAAGATAATGTAGACCATGGCAGCTCTTTTACTTATGTGGGTAGAGATCTTTCTGGCAACAAGCAGATAGCTCAGCAGTCCTGTGATCAAAAACTCCCTAACATGAACAGAGCCCTGGCTTTGAACTGCTGTGCTCCTATCAGTCACTGAGGTGGAGCTGAATCCAAGGACTGGAGAGCCAGGAAGCCAGTCAGGGTGATGAGAAATGTTAAGGGAGAGAAGCAGAGCAGATATAACCCAGCAGAAGGGAATAAATGCAATGGAATATACAAAGTAATGAAGCATTGGCCTGAAAAAGGGAAATCTGGTTTCATTGTGTTTCTTTACCTTGTCAGGAGAGATGCTGATGAACTTGGCACATGAAAAAAGGAAAAACAGGATGAAGAAACTTGGCTTAACAATGCAGTAACCTGAAGGATATTTGGAAACAGTTGCTACAAAAGAGAAGGGAAAAGAAAATAATAAGAGTGGTGATGAGGAATTGACATATCCAAGAAAAAGGGAGGAGGAAAAGGAAGACAGCAGGGGGTAGGGAGGCCTTTCTGACCTCTCCTAGTCCAAGAAAACTAAAGCAGAACTATATAAACTCATCT
>JAQQSV010004047.1:0-14935 GCA_028646515.1 Pseudochirops corinnae | reverse complement strand
CTTCCTTCCTCTCTTCCTTCCTTCCTCCCTCCCTTCCTTCCTTCCTTCCTTCCTTTTTTCCTTCATTCCTTCCATTTAGTATACCCTTTTCTTTCTCTGAAAAATTACAGGACTAGATTAGATGATGTCTAAGCTTCTTTCCTCTTCTAAAATTTCATGATTCTAAACTTCTATCATTCATTCATACTTTTATATGAATGGATTTCAGATGCTTCCTTGGGAGCAGGTTTTGTTAGGAAGGGAATGTGAAGACACTGGTGCCTGGGTCCTTAAGGTTCCCACTGCACTACAGTCCTGTTCTCAGGATAGATCTCTCTTTACATCCAGCATGGCCCAGAACCTTACTAGACTATTGGGTTCTGTTCTAGTCACCATTGATAGAACTGTAGGATAGGATTCAGGCTAGAGCAATGAAGGTGACTCAGAGTTTGAAAGGTAGCATTCCCCAGGAAAGATAAAAATGAACTTGAAAAATGTAGCCATGAGAAGGAGTCTGGTGGAGGGACGAGGGTAGGGGGACCCTGATTGGCAATGTGGGGGTGACAAAAGTTACCTACCATTTTGCCTGTAGCTGCTTGGGCTCCACATAAGAAATGTGGAGGCAATTGAAGTACCATCCTCTGCTGCATGCTAAGCAGCTGAGCATGAATCAGCAATGTTATGCAGCTTTTAGAAAAGTAAGTCATGTTCTGTGGAGGATTCACAGGAGTGCAGTGTTTAGGTATACTATGATAATACGCAATTCACATTTAGGTCATCCTTGAAAGGTTTATAAGGTACTTGGCTATCCAGCTCAAAGTTCAGGGTATTATTACATTATGCCACCTTGTCTCCCTGAATGATAACGCTAAGGTGGACCTGTGATTTCATTGGGATAGAGAACTAACTCTTGGAAGAAGAAACTCTAGCATTGTAGGTCGCTGTCTTCTCTCCAACTTATAGACTTAGAGGTTAAATGACTTGCTCAGGGCAACACATTCAGGAAGTGTCAGAAGAATGAAATGAATCAGATTATTCTGTCTCTGAGGGCACTTAGTTTTCTGTCTACTATGCCACATGGCCTTGGTGAGAAAGATGTGTGTGTGTGTGTGTGTGTGTGTGTGTGCGCGCATATAGAGAGACAGAGATATACATATGTGTACACACACACACAAACAAAACGTGTATAAATGCATACACACGTGTGTATGTGTATATGTACATGTATGTGCATATGTACAAGTGTGTATGTACATGAATCTGTGTGTATATGTATGTGTGTATGTGCACGTGTATATGTATATGTGTATGTGTATATGTATATGTGTATATGTATGAGTATGTGCTTGTACATGTGTATATGCATGTGTGTATGTGTATGTGCATATGTATATATGTATGTATGTGTATATATGTGTATGTGTATATGCATGTGCATATGTATATGTGTATGTATATATGTATGTATATATGTATATGGGTGTCTATGTATATGTATATGCATGTGTATATGCATATGTATGTGTATGTGTATATATGTGCATGTGTATATGTGTGCATGTGTATATGTATATGTGTATATGTATGTGCATATGTGTGCATGTGTACACATACATGTACATGTATATCTATATGTATATGTGTGTATTTGTGTATATATATATGTATGTGTATATGTATATGTATATGCATGTATACTCCTTGCACGGGTCAGATTCCCTTCTCGTGTACTACATTCAGTTTTGGCCACCATCATTTACTAGCCATGGGAGGCATTCCAGATACAACAATGAAAGTCACTAAAAGGTTGGAAAGCAAGACTAACTGGGAAAGAGACTCAATGCTCTTGAAGCACTTGGCCAAGAGAAGTGAGAGGGATAGGATTGCCAATTTCCAGATACAAAAAGAGTAGGGCTGTAGAACTGCAGTGAATATTAATGATCACCTAATTCAATCCTTTCATTTTACAAATGAGGAAACTGAGGCCTGGAAAGATGAAGTCATTTGCCCCAGGTTACACAGCGAGGGGGCAGTAGAGCCAAGGTTGGATTGTAGGTCTCTGACTTTCCGGTCCAGAGTACTTGGCATCACACTCTATTGCCATGCAGCATATGAAGGTCAACAAAGCTTTCGTTCCTTTGGGGAAAACATGAGACAAGGTGTATGGCTCTGCTGTATGTGGGATTTAAGGTCAATTTAAGAAAGAACTTCCTGCTAGAGACTTCTGAAATACTACTGGGCAGAAATGAAACAGACTAAAAAATTTAAAATATCAATTAAAAAATATATTCTGAAAGAATATAGGAAAAAGTTCACCAGTCCATCAATGCTACTGAGGGAATATCATCAACAAAGGCCAAATAGGAAAGTTAGTACTTATGCATCTAATGCATGGTGATGTTGTTGAGCATGAATTTTATCTGTGAAAATCACTTTTGCAATAACACAATCTTTCCTTGGAGCCCTTTAAAATTGGATGGCTGCTGTATAGTCAGGTGCATAGGATTAGACTAAATGACTTTTTCTATGTTCCTTAGTTTGCCAAGGATAGATGTGTGAGTTTGAGGCTTTTAAAATTGTCCTTGCACCATGCTCTTGCTAATCAATCCAATATGGAATTCAAAGGAGCTGTCCCTAATATGACATCCCTCCAAAGTATCAGGCACTATGTGACTTTGGCCTATAACTTCTCTGGAGGTCTGATGTATCTTGTTACTGCATCCTTGTGCCACTGATGGAGTTTAGTAATCTTTCATTATTTATTAGGAAACATACACATATACATATACATACTTACATAACACACATATGTGTGTGTGCATGTGTATGGAACTAGGTGGTACAATGGATAGAACACTGGGCCTGGGGTCAAGAACATCTGAGTTTGTATCTGACCTCAGGGACTTATTAACTATATGACCCAGGGCAAGTCACCTAATCCTGTTTGCCTCAGTTTCCTCATCTGCAAAATGAGCTGGAGAAGAAAATGGCAAATCACTCCAGTTTCTCTGTCAAGAAAACCCTAAAAAGGAGTCATGAATAGTCAGACATGACTAAAAAAAGACTAAAGAACAACATACCTACACATACATACACACACACATATGATATATATGTGTGTGTGTATATATATATGATATATGTATACACACGCATATAGATAGATAGATAGATAGATAGATAGATAGGTATTATTATTGTTCCCACTTTAGGTATGAGAAAATCAAGGCTGAAAAATATTAAAGCAATTATGTTCCTAGTAACAATTTGGAGCAAGATTCACATTCAGGCATTTCCTGGTTCCAAGTCCAGCATTCCCCACTGGAGCCCCAGCCTGATCTAAGAGGCAATAAGGAATTTCATTGCCGCTAGAAGATAGGGGTACTGATGAAAAGCAAGGAGGCATGAAGAACGGTGTCAGCGCTGAGGAAGGCTGTGTGTGGAGCAATGACCCTGGGCCTGGTATTTGGCATACCATGGTACTGGGAGGCAGATATGAGCATTTGGGGACACCTTGACTAATCCAGGGAGCAGGTGGCTAAAGGTTAGACTCAAGTTGCATGGAGAGCAGAACCAGGGGAAGATGTAGGAGATGGACAGCCAGAGCCAGTGAATAGCATCAGTCTGTCTACATGAGCAAGAACCCCACAGAACAGAAGCTTCTTGAGGGCAGGAACTTTCCATTTTATCTTTTTAAAAAATGGTACCTACTACATGGTTCTTTGCACATAGTAGGAACTTAATAGATGCTGAAATGAGTTGAAATGACCAGCTTCTTGACTGGTGGGGGACTGATGTTAGAGAGGACAGTCATGGACTAGTGGTAGCAACAGAGGTCAGGCAGATACCTGTGCCAACTATAGCACATGAGGGGCTGCAGCTTCCAACAGCCCTGGGACATGGGATTATAGGGCAGAAAAAAAAAATCTTGAGCAGGATTGAGTGTGATGCTCTGCTGTGAAAGAGGGCACTCTGCCTGTGGGGTTCTTTCTGTTGTGTAAGGTTAAGAATGATTCAGATCAATGCAGATGACTAAAATCAAACCTGATCTATCCCCTCTGAGTCACACAGTCACACATATCAAGCAGACTGTGAAACTGTGGAACAGTTCAGAGTTCTTGGTAAAGGAAGCATCCCGATGACATTATGAGCCATGAATTGATGTGGAGTTACCTGAATTTCTGTCATGAGGGCTTCACCAAAGCTCTGTTTAGGTCCACCTTAGCCCCAAGTATTAAATACTCATTATGGCGGAACTCTGGGCATGAGAATCTCTGCACAGTCACCCTGAGGAGTGGAGCTCTTCCACTTGGATAAAGGAAAAGTCAGAACCAAGACCCCATTCTTTCCCAGCAGTTATCTGACTTTTTAATGTGACTTTGCATTCTTTGAGCTTATTCATAGGTCTTAGATGATTCAACAGGAATCTGCATAAGAGTACTGTTCCTCTATCAGAAAGAAAAGGGAAAAAAACCAGCATGGAAATAATTTCTGGTAATTGAGTCCAAATTCCCAGTGGGATATAATTGGTCTTCTACCAACTGCCTACCAGTCAGCATGGTGTCACCTCTTGATGGTATTTGTGCATAGGAAGTGGAATTTCTCAGGGAGTTACTAGGAAGTCTAGCCTTTAACATTAGTAGAATCTTAACTACTGATTGTTCTGGGTTAAGGAACAAGGTACATCCCCTTATGAAATGAAAATATCTCTCGGAGGAGTAATGAACCTAGTTGTTATTGCTCTTGGTTATCTCAATGTAAGTTAAGTGGTTAAAGCCTTTGTTGCTTTCAGAGAACATGTTTCGACAGAACAAAGTGTGGAGCATCCATCCATTAGAGCAGTGGTTCTCAACCTTCCTAATGCCACGACCCTTTAATACAGTTCCTCATGCTGTGGTGACCCCTAACCATAAAATTATTTTCTTTGCTACTTCATAACTCTAATTTTGCTACTGTTATGAATCGTAATGTAAATTTCTGATATTCAGGATGTATTTTCATTGTTACAAATTGAACATAACCCACAGGTTGGGAACCACTGCATTAGATACAATGGCACCTTTAAAAAGAGGAAACAGCCATTGAAAGGGGAGATGGGAGGTTTAGTAAAGCAAACTTCATCTATTTCACAATGGAGAGTTGACGACCCTGAATTGTACTCAGAACTCTACAGCCAGAAGAAACCTTTAAGAGATCATCCAGTCAAAACCCTTAGGCTTGCCTATATATGTCCTGACCTCAGTTTACAGATGGGGAAATGGACTAAGAGAAAGGAAATGATCTGTCCAGGGTCATACAGTTAGAATGTAGTAGAACTTTAGCTAGAATGCCATTCTTCTGACACCAAATCTAGTGATTTTTTTTTTCTTAGCTTGGAAGGATCAAAGCTCTCCAAGACTAAGTAAGATAAAGATGTTGCAGGGGTTCTATATTTTCCCTGACAAAGTAAGGAAGCTCAAACAATGCTTTTGTTGTTGTTCAGTCATTTTCAGTTGTGTCCAATTCTTTGTGACCCCATTTGGGATTTTCTTGGCAAAGACTCTAGAGTGGTTTGTCCTTTCCTTTTCTAGCTCATTGTACAGATGAGGAAACCATGGCAAACAGGGTTAAGTGACCTGCCAGGGTCACAGAGCCTGAGGCCAGATTTTTAACTCAGGTCTTTCTCACTCCAGGCCCAGTGTTCTAGCCACTGTGCCACCTAGCTGCCCAACAAACAGTACACTGTCCAATAAAAAACATATTGGTTTTACCTATCAGCATTCTAGTAGTATATAAGTGATGAATTATCACTCACACATTAAATGGAGCTAGGGCAGTAGTTCTCAAACTTTTTGGTCTCTGGGTCCCTTTGCACTCTAAAAATTATCAAGGACCACCCACTAGGGTTCTTCTTGGGTGTGATCTCCAGGAGCTCCCCTTTGAGGATACACCAGCCAACCTTCAGACACACATCTGGCTTTTGAGTGATGCACCCAATCAGAATGACTTTTCTCTGAGGAGCCAACTCCCATATAAAGTCATGTATAGGACCAGGGATCACTCTTGGCCAGTTTCCTTAAAATACCTTTACCTAGGTCCAGCCATGGATACATTAAGCAGCCATGATATGTTACACGTGACGGACACGGATCATTTCAGGACGTACAAGGGTGTGTAATTAAGAAGGTGGATGGGTAAATCCCTGGGCACATTGGCAAAAAGTTGACTCTGGTCAATGGTGTTTTATTTTTATTTAATTTTTAACTTTTTTTTCAATTAATAAGATTTTATTTTCTTTCTCCCACACTTCCTCCCACCTCCAATAGGGAAAAAAAGAAAGAAAAACAAAACTCTAGCAAAAATATGTGTAGTCAAGTGTTTTCTTGACCAAATTATGGGACACCTAAGATAGAAGAGGTGGTACTTTCCCTTATTGGCATCATAAAATAAATGAACAAGAGTCCCCAAAGAAGGGCCAATTGAAATAAATAATAATGGCTCCAATTTTGTGGCTCTTAAAAGTTTTGAAAGCATTTTATATGCATTATCCTTTTAATAAATAACACTGCATATCAGGCACAGTTGGGTGAAATAGTGAATAGGATGCTGGACTTGTCAGTCAGGAAGATGTATTCAAATCCTGCCTTTGCCATTTACTAACTGGTGACCCTGGGCAAGTCACTTAACCAATCAGCTTCAGTTTTCTCATCTATAAAACAGGGACAATAATTTATTTGCTTCATTGGGTTGAGGCGAGGATCAAAAAAGATTTCTGTTTGTGTGTGTATACACATATATATGTGTATGTATCTATATGTATACGGAGAGAGGGGGAGAGAGAGGGGGGGGAGAGAGAGAGAGAGAGAGAAAGAAAGAGAGAGAGAGAGGGAGAGAGAGAGAGAGAGAGAGAGAAAACTTTGGAAGCCTTAAAGCACTACATAAATGACACTACATAAATTCCCTTTATAAATGAGGTAAAAATGAGGCTTAAAGAGGTTAAGTGGCTGAGGCAGGATTTGGGTTTAGGCATAATGAGATGCCTCCAGACATGGTTATTCCTTCTCCTCAGAGGTCTTCAAGTTGAGACTGGATGACTACTTGGGTAGGTAATATAGTTATCCCTTCTACATCATGACCTTCTACATCATGACCTTCCCCATCCTATCATGGATCAGCATAAAAAATTAAATGGGAACTTTTGGGGGGGCTTTGTGAAAGCCGTAGACAACATGCAAAGGCCAGTAGATGACAGAAAAAATTGAGAAACTTGGAAATGCAGGATTGTTACTTTAAAAAAAAAACCAACATTCTGGTTGACTATGGCATCATACAAGAAAAGGCTAAATCCTTATATGATTTCTTAAAGGAAAATGAAGGTGGAGGGTCTACCCCTCCACATTTACATGGATTTTCCAGATTGCAGGAGCACTTCACCTTTAACCCCCATGATGTGGAAGGGATAACTGTGATAATAGGAATTCCTTTCATGTATGGGTTGGACTATATGGACACTGAAGTTCCTACCAAATATCAAAATTTGACAGTTCCATGATTCTATGAGGTCTTTCAGAGATCTTTCAGGTCTAGTACCAAAACTATTACAAAATGTTGTCCAATGAGGTGGTATGTTCTTCCCATGGAAGATGACATTCAGCAGAATATAGCAACCATTTCTTCATGTTATAATGTTGACTGGTCACTTTAGGATCAGTATGGTGACAACAAGAGCAGATGGGAAACTGGAGAAAGAACCAGTGTGGCTTTGTAGACTGCTTCTTACTGCCTTTTTAAAAGATCCTTCACCCTTTAATTAAGAGTTTGTTCAGAGAGAATGTAAGCTGCATGTGTGCATGGATTTATGTGATTCTGAGATTAGGTACTATTTAACTGGCATGGTTTCCTCATAATAGGCCCAACAGTCTTTCAGAGCCTCTGCTTTCTCATCTGTAAAATGGTGGTTGGGATATTTGCATTAACTATGTCCCAGAGCAAAGCTCCTCATAAAGAGTAAATCTGCAAATAAGAGTTCTATTTGGTAATGTTCTCTCTGGGCCTGAAGTGGTTTGAGAACAGAGTCCACAGGAAAATAACAAATAGGAAAGAAGAGGGAGAATATTTTCTTGTCTTGTTTTCCACCTTAAGTAAGTGGAAAATTGGAGGTCAAGAGATGTTGTTTTGGCCTGTGACCTCAGAGTTAGTCATTGTTGGGCTTCTGCACAAATCCTCAATTTAACTGCTAGTGTCTTCTTTCACAAGCTGCCTTATACTTAGCGACGTGGCATTTTATTGTATTTATTCCCTTTATGCTTATTCTCTATATTCATATACGCATACACAAACAGACACACATACACACAAATATTTTGTTGTTCTTATTGTTCAGTTGTTTTCTACCAACTCTCAGTCATGTCTGTTTCTTTGTGACACCGTTTCGAGTCTTCTTGGCAAAACTGTTATAAGGGTTTTCCATTTCCTTCTTCTCTCTGTTTTACAGCCCAGGAAAGAAGAAAATAGGGTTAACTGAAACAAGGTTAAGTGACTTGCCTGGGTCACACAGCTAGTAAGTGTCTGAGGCCAAATCTGAACTCGGGGTTTTCTGACTCCAGACCTGGTGCTCTATCCACTGTGCTACCTAGATGCCCCAAATACACACACAGACACACACACAGACACACACACATAGACACACAGACACACACACATATACACATGCGCACACACACAGACACATGCACGCACATACACACATGCACACACGCAATCTACATCAACACATACACATGTATATACAATACACATGCATGTGTATAATAATATATACACATATAATATACATGCATATATTATACATACACGTAATATCCACATATATACATATGAACAAATACATGTAGATATAGATATAGAACATACAGTGCTTTTGAGAAGGGATTGTTTCTTTTTTTTGTCTTTGTATCCCCAATAGCTACCCCAAAGCCTGGCACATAGTAGGCATTTTACAAATGCTTGTTGATTGCTTGCAGATTCTGCTTATTTCATTAGATTTGGCTTCTGTACTCTCAGCATTACTACTGAAAGTATCATCTGTATTGTTTTGCACTTATTGGTATATCTGTCTTTAATTGTCCTTTTTGTTACTTTGCATATTTATATCTGTCTCCTAAATGAAGTTATAAGCTTATTCAGATTAAGGATCGTATCTACATTTCTTATTTCTTCTGTACAGAATTCCTAGAACAGTGATTTTCAAGGAAGAGGAACTCATTAAATATTTAGATAAATTGTTCCTCAGTTGTTAAAAAATTTATTTTTTTTCTAGACTGGCCCATAGGAAGGAAGAACAATAAGTAAAGACATGAATTGTGCTTCTCTCTACATTTTGTATCCAAAATCAATTGTTGGGGCAGCTAGGTGGTGCAGTGAGTAGAGCACTGGCCCTGGAGTCAGGAAGACCTGAGTTCAAATATGACCTCAGACACTTAACACAAAACTAGCTGTGTGACCTTGGGCAAGTCACTTAAACCCCAATTGCCCTACCTTCCCCTCTCCAAAAAAGCAAAAAAATAAAAATAAACAAAGTCAATTGTTTATTAGTATGAATAAAAGTCACTGTCTTAATCATATAGATTCTGTAAAAGAAAACTGTTGGTATTTCACAATTATTTAAATTTTTTGATTTCATTTCCTCCCCTGCTATGCTTCTGCCTCTCAGGATTTCACCACCATCCCTCGTCCATGCTTCCCCCCTCTCTTTGGTGAGTTCCTTTTTTGGAGGAAAGAAAGGTGTCCATTTGGGGACAGGCCTGGCTGGGCTGTGCTTCGTTTCCTTCTTGACTGTGTTTCTCACTTTTCTGACTTCACCACAATCCCCTCTCTTCTCATTAAGGTACCACCCCCCTTTACAGCTCCCATTTGTGTAAGCTCCTGGAGGGCAAGAATTTTTTTTTTTGGCTTGTATTTGTATTTTTATTGCTTAATAAATTTGCTTGCTGCCTGCCTATCTTCTGCATTTATAGGCACAAGTCTGGTTTAATCAAATATTATCAGGTAATAATACCTCTGATCAAATCAGAAAACTTTAATTAAATGAACAAATAACCTTAAGATTAGAAGTATATACAAAAAAAGCTCTTAACCATCACACTTGTACATTTATTTGAATAACAGTTACATCTATATTCAGCTTTTAATCCTTAAGGAGCTTAAATGAAATTCAGGAGCCAATTATGACCTCTTTCAGGGATGGAGGGATTTTTTTTATTCCTGAATAATTTTTTAACTTAGATTTTTTTCCCACTTCAAAACTGGTTTCTTCTGTCCTTTGAGCCAGATTGCTTTACAATGTCAGAACCATTTTCTCTACTTCATCAGCTTGGGGGTAGAAAGTAGAGCATAGAACACTGAACTAGGAAGCTAAGCCTTGGGCCCTAATGTCTTCTGGGCCACTGTCTAGATGTGTGAGTTTGGGCAAGTCATTTAATATGTATGAGCTCTGTTTTCCTCATCTATAGAATGGAGATCATAATAATTGTCCTATGGATCCCATTGGCCTATTTGAGGATCAGAGATAATGTTTGTGAAAATGTTTATAAGCTATAAAGTTCTGTGCAAATATGAAGGGGTCCATAACAATCAGACAGAATCACCAAAATCGCAAGTTAAGAACTCTGCCTGTCACCAAACTGCCCCCAAAGGGTAAGTGTTTTTAAAAATACACTGGAAAAAAGGGAAAAAAGGAAAAATAATGAGGCAAGAAGTCTATGCTAGGAATGAGTAAGAAGTGAGGGAACCAAGAACAGAAAGATGTGATTTGAAAAGCCGCAAAAGGGGGTAGAGGTAAAGAAAAAAGAAAGTATATTCAAAGGCCATGAAAGCAATGACAAATATGTTAAGGACTGATCTTTCAGCTAGAAGCCCAAGTATTACTTGTTTTAAGAGACTGACATAGAATCATAGATTTAGAGCTGGAAAAAGTCTTAGAGATGATCAAATTCAACCCCCCTTATCTTACACATGGGAAACAGAGTCTGAGAGAATGTAAGTAACTCGCCCAGGGTTACATATCCATTAAGTGTATGGGGTGCAAGGCCTGGAGTCTATGAGACCTGCATTCAAATCCTTCCTCAGACACATACTAGTTGTGTGATCCTGGGCGAGTCACTTAACCTCTGCTTGCCTCAGTTTTCTCATCTGTGAAATGAGAATAGTAATAGCAACCATCTTCTAGGGTTGTTGAGAGTTTCAAATGAGACAATAATTGTAAAGCACTTAGCATATTGCTGGCACATAGTAGATCCTTTATAAATGTTAGCTTTTTGTTGTTTTTTCAGTTGTGGTCCAACTTTTCATGACCCCATTTGGCGTTTTCTTGGCTAAGATGCCATTTTCTTCTCCAGCTCATTTTACAGATGAGGAAACTGAGGCACTCAGGGTTAACTGACTTGCCCAGGGTCACACAAGTAGTAACTGTCTGAGGCAGGATTTGAACCCAGATCTTCTTGACTCTATACCTGGCACTCTATTCACTGTGCCACCCAGCTGCCCACTAAATGTTAACTACAACTACTACTACGACTACGACTATGACTATGACTACGACTACAACTACGACTACGACTACGACTACTACTACTGTTGTTGTATGTGAGCCAAGGTATGAAATCAGATTTCTCTAATTCCATGGGTAACCCTCTATCTGCTGGGCCACCTAACACAAAATCCTTTTTGAGGGAGGATTTGAATGCTGAATACTCTATGTTAGGTACCAGGATCAGGTTACCCAGAAGAACAAGTCCAAAAACATAGGCTACTACCCCCTGCCATTACTTATGGGTTAGTCTGAATGTGTTAAGGGATCACAGTGTGTTTAATGCACATTCATTTTTTTTAAGCTATTTCCCCAATATTCAGGAATTAACTTTCTAACCTTCTTCCTTTCTCCCCTACTGTTTTCTCCTCAAGGTCTTGACTTTCCTCCTCTTGGCCTTCCCTGTGGTAAGAAGCCATCATACAAGCATGTGCTCTGCCAGAGATAAGCCTGCTCCTTGGAGACTTTGCCTCTTACATCTGTGTTCTCCCCTACCCCCCACTTCCAGGGCTTGTCACGGTAACTAAAGCTCGGCTCCAGCTGGAAGCCTGGCAGGCTGTTTCCTCCAGAGTACCTAGTCACGGTGGTGTGTGCTCTACTTTGGCTCGTTTTAGTAACCACCGACCACTGTCTGTCGCTATCACCTCAGCTCGGGTGGTTTAGAAGCCACAAGAAAGCAGAAGGCAAGCGTCTTCATCCATTTTTCTTGTGATTTTATTAGACTTTTATCACCCCAAGCCACGGAGGGTGTTATCGCCAGAGTCAGGGAGCTGGTTTTAAAATAGCACCATTGGTTTTTTGAGAAAAATTACCATGGGGGAGGTAAAAAAGCCAATAGCTTCTGGTTTCCTGTGATTCCATGACTACTGTATGATATCAGCATGGTCTGATGTGCTGAGTGAATCATTTCTTGAATGATGCTAACTTACTGGCCATTTCCCCCGCTCCCATGTAGCAGTTATGACAGGGCACCCAGATGTCCTCACTCTTCCAACACACAAACACACATATATACATATACACACATATATACACATACACATATATATGATATTCACATGCACATATACACACACGCATATTAACATTAGAAAATAGTCAACCTGGGGCGGCTAGGTGGTGCAGTGAATAGAGCACTGGCCCTGGAGTCAGGAAAACCTGAGTTCAAATGTGGCCTCAGATACTTAACTCTTACTAGCCATGTGACCTTGGACAAGTCACTTAACCCCAACTGCCCTGCTTTCCCCCCTCAGAAAAAAATAGTCAACCTTTTCCCTCCCAACCCTCCCCCCCATCTTCATTTTTGATTTGGTCACTGAAGCACGTAATAATTAGGAAGGAATATGATATATTTGAAAGAACCACTGGTTCTGGGGTCAGAAAGACTGGGTTTGAATCTTGTCTCTGATACTATATGACCTCGCCCCAGTCCAGTCTTCCCCTCCTCTTAGCCCCACTGCCCTCCCAGGCTTCAGGTTTCCTAATCGGTGAAATGAGAAAGTACTAGGAATTCTTTCCAGTTTTATTATGTATCAGATAACATATTATCTGATACATAATATAACATGTTAACACTATTATTTATAAATAAATAGTCATCTAAATAAATAAATATTCTATGCCTACTATGTATACACGTACTTTGTTATCACTGAGTTGTTTCAGTCATGTCTGACTCTGTATGAATCTATTTTCTTGGCAAAGCTATTGGAGCAATTTGCCATTTCCCTCTCCAGCCCATTTTACAGATGAACAACTGAGGCAAACAAGGTCAAGTCACACAGGTAGTAAATGTCTGAGACCACATGTGAACTCAGATCATACAGAGTCCAGGTCTGGTACTCTATCCACTGCCCACCTAGCTTCCCCATCTGTCTATGTGCCTACCATGTATGATTTTTTATACACACATACATGCATATATATGTACACATACACACGTATACATATATGCATGCATACACACGTATATTCTTATAGTTGGTGGGTTGTTGTCCTTCATTCTCAAAGACGATCCAAATGATAGCACCATATTAAAGTTACGTGTCTGATTATGGCTGATCAGACCCATATGAGGTTGGAATGCCCTACCACAGATCAGTTACAAACAGTCCATATGAACATTTGGGGTGAATTCTCTAAATCTGCACATGTAATGCTTCTTTTGAGCTACTGCAATTCTGCTTCATTCATGGAGCACAGCACCTTCTCTGATGTGGGCACGCCATGCTGGCCGTCCTGTGTCAGAGTCTCCATGTGCATGCATGTACAGATGTGTAGGTACACAAATATACACACATACATATATGCATGTATATATTTATGTATAAATGAAATTTTCCATTTTCTCTGTAATTAGCATAAATGGATCCAAACTAGAAGGGACTTCTTTGTCTATCGGTTAGCGCAGTAGTTCTCAACCTTCCTAATGCCTCGACCCTTTAATACTGGTATGTGGGTGTATCTGCATGTGGGCGGACCCGCCTGGAGATGGATAGAGGAGCGGTGTCTCAGTTCCAAAGACCATAGGAAATATGTGTTTTCCAATGGTCTTAGGCGACCCCTGTGACCCCTGTGAAAAAGTCATTCCACCTCCAAAGGGGTCGCGATCAACAGTTTGAGAACCATGGGGTTAGTGGGACAGGTAGGGTGGAAGTGAAGCTCATTTTGGGATGTTTTTTAGAATTAAAGTCAGGCAGCACTTTGAGACACAGTATGGGAGAATAGTCACATACTTCTCCTGTTACCCTTCTACCTTTCCTCCCCACCCCTACCCCCCAAGCTTGCAAGTCAGTCCTCTATTAGGAAGAAAAGAGAAGAATCTTTTCTTCCACTATTTTTGATCTGTGGCATTTTTAACTCCTTGGCTTGGTGTAGCTCCTCTTCAAAGTCATTTTCAGCCTAATGTCCCAAGGACTCTAGTCTGACTCTACTCAGGGCTCAGACCTCGATTTTCTGGCCTATGTTCTTATTTTTTCCTCCCATGAGTTCTTTCCTTCCTTCCACTTTTCAGCTGCCTTTTATGTGTTGTCTCCTCCCCTTCCCCACATGATCATGTAAGCAACTTGAGTTTGTATTGTATTTCCAGCATTCAGCATACTCCTGCTCAGGCACATATTTAATAAGTACTTGGTAAATGCTTTCTCTAATCTGGATGGGAAACTTGGATTCTATCATGACCTTTAGGCCTGTTCTATTTGCAAAATGAAGGGGTTATGTTAAGATGATTGAGCTAGATGGCATAGTGGTTAGGATACTGGGCCTAGAGCCAAAAAGACCTGTCTTCAAATCCAGTCTCATACACTTACCTGTTGTGTGTGATCTTGGACAAATGCCTTAAACTCTGCCTCATTTCCCTCATCTACAAAATTCAGAGAATAATGGTACCTA
>JAQQSV010004046.1:0-14935 GCA_028646515.1 Pseudochirops corinnae | reverse complement strand
AAAAGAAGCCCAAAAAGCCAATGAGGAGAAGAATGCCTTAAAAAGTCGCCTTTGCCAGATGGAGAAAGAATCTCAAAAGCACTCTGAAGAGAATAATTCTGTCAAAATTAGAGTGGAGCAAATGGAAGAAAATGACTTCATGAGAAATCAAGATACTATCAAACAGATCCAAACCAATGAAAAAATAGAGGGCAATGTGAAATATCTCCTTGAAAAAAACCACTGACCTGGTAAACAGATCCAGGAGAGACAACAGAAATTCCAGCTTTAAACCTCTTTTCCCAACAGTTTGAAGAATTGAATTTAATGATTTGTATCTGAAAGATATAACAGAGACTGACAAGGTCAGAATGAATTTTACATATGGGATTTGATAGGGCTGTTGAACCATAGGCTCTTCATTTTTGACCTAGTCAACTTTCCTGAGAAGAATGGCTCATGTCATGAGAATTCCAGATGTCGCAAAAAATAGGTAATGTTCACTTTGTTTTTAAACAGGCTTGAAAATACAGAACAATTGCCCTTAAAATCTATCTTCCACATGATGGTGGGCTAGGGGATTTGGGGAAAATTACTTTAAAAAAATATGGTAGCACATATGTGTGGTATATAAAATTTCTTTCTTAATGTAAACATTTCAGATTAAAATTAAATAGTTAAAAAGGAGCAAAATAACAATGAAACTATTTTTCTACTTTCTCCTTCAGGTGCCCTCTTTTAAGCACTTGATTACTGCCATTGCCTTTCCATTTTTCATCATCTACAGATATGATCTCTTCCCCTTGTACATTTTATATTATATCCATTCAGCATCTAGTAATAGTAGTTGAATACCTACTCTGATCTGAACACCAAATATTATTTGTGTTCTTCTACTCTTTGCACTTTCTTTTCCCTATATATGTGTGTGTGTGTGTGTGTGTGTGTGTGTGTGTGTGTGTGTGTGTTGTGTGTATATATATGTAATTGTAAAGTAGTTTCTTTTGGGCAATTCCAATTTGACTGTCACTCATGATTCCCTTCTTTGCTTCCCAGGTAGGAAGGTGCTAGAATATATCTTCTGGCTCCCTAGATTAGAATAATCTCTCTCTGCTTTCTCAGTTCCATGTAAGCAGCAGTCTTGATGAATTATGGCTAAACTAGAATAAGCATATAATATGTGAAGACACTGTAAGATGATGGCTTCCTGCTGTTGCTCAATTTTCCCCTAATATACTACCCTAATTTTAGGCAATGCATTGGCTAAGTAGTGCTTATTAGGAATGAGAGGCTAACTCTTCAAAATAAAAGTGTATATTGGGTCACTCATACTCAAGAGTATCCTTGAACAGATGCATATGGGGCCTGTTCCTCATTTCTAAAAATTGGCACCATCTTATTGCAAATTTTTATCATCTTTTACCAAGGTTTCTGTAACAGACTCTAGGCTGTCCTCCTTGACTTTGGTTTGCCCCATTTTGAAATCATATTGCTCATAGGTATTTGAAATTTTTCTTAAATAATAAATTTATTATTATTACCAAATTTAATAAATTTAAATAAATATTTATTTAAAATTAAATAAATTTAAATAAATTTATTATTATTACCAAAAATAATGTTTCTTGTTCAGTAGCATTCAATCACGGACGAGAATTCAATCTAGCACAAGCTGATTCTGTGTCACCTTATTCTGGCCTGCTTGTCCAATACAAGCATCACTGACACATAGGCTCTCTAAGACTCTAACCATTGGGGCAGAGCCAAGATGGTGACGCAGAAGCAGGAAAACTCTGCAGCTCCCATATAGCCACCTCAAATACCCATAAAATATGACTCTAAATAAATTTTAGGGCTCCAGAACTCACAAAAGTACAGAAAAACACATTTCCTGCTGAAGGCAGCTCGGCAGGCAGGTTAGGAAGGGCTCATTGCAGCTTGCTGGGAGCCGAAACCAGCCTGGCCTGAAAACATGGCATGGCCTGGGGGTGGCCAGCGCAAGTTACAGCTGGAGCCTTCAGGAGAGTGGATCGGCAGCAGCTGTGGTGATTTCCAGAATTATCAAGCCAAAAGAAATAAGGACTAAGTGAAAAGTTAGTGGAACTTGGCTAAATTCAGGGGAGAGGGTCCGGAACTACCCCCAGGGCAAGGAAGCAGCAGAAGTGGTGCAGCCACCTCCATGTGGCTGCTTCAGAGCTCGTGGCCTGCAGATTGCATGGGGGCCAAGTGATCATTCAGGGGCTAAATGCTCTTGCCTTAATTAGCCTGGATCAGGATCATGGTCTTGGGTGGTGGTCCTGAGGTACGCTTTCAGTGAGCCAAAGCTGTTGGGGCCTGCAGCAGCTTCCTAATAGTTCCAGAAGCTGCAAAAACCCCAGCAATTTGGGACAGAGCTTTCTGCTCTGGAAGAAGAGTTCCACAGAGCTAAAAAGTCAAGTAATTGACTGGCATCATGAGCAGGCAAAGAAAGCAAAGTAAGAAGAGCCATACAACTTTAGATCCCTTTTTTGGGGACAAAAAGCATCAAAGCATGGAAGGGGAGGAAGACAACACAGTCAGAACTCCTGCACCAAAAGCTTCCAAGAAAAATATAGACTGATTACAAGCCATGGATCAGCTTAAAAAGGATTTCGAAAACCAAATAAGAAAAGTGGAGGAAAAATTGGGAAGAGAAATGAGAATGATGCAAGAAAATCATGAAAAGAGAGTCAACAACCTGACTGAAGAAAATAACACCTTAAAGAATAGATTAACTCAAATGGCAAAAGAGGCCCAAAAGCCAATGAGGAGAAGAATGCCTTCATAAGTCAAAATTGCCAGATGGAAAAAGAATCTCAAAAGCTTTCTGAAGAGAATAACTCTGTCAAAATTAGAGTGGAGCAAATGGAAGCAAATGACTTTATGAGAAATCAAGATATTGTTAAACAGGTCCAAACAAATGAAAAAATAGAAGGTAATGTGAAATATCTTCTTGAAAAAACCACTGACCTAGAAAATAGATCCAGGAGAGACAATTTAAAAATTTTTGGAGTACCTGAAAGCCATGATCAAAAAAAGACCCTAGAAAGCATCCTTCAAGAAATTCTCAAGGAAAATTGCCCTGATATTTTAGAACAGAGGGCAATATAGAACATGAAAGAATTTGCACATCACCTCTTGAAAAAGATCCCAAAAAGAAGACTCCTAGGAATGTTATAGCAAGGTTCTAGAGCCCCCAGATCAAGGAGAAAATATTACAAGCTGCCAAGAAGAAACAATTTGAATACTGTGGAAACACCATTAGTATAACCCAGAATCTAGCAGCTTCTACATTAAGGGATTGAAGGGCCTGGAATATGATATTCCAGAGATCAAGGGAGCTAGAATTAAAACCAAGAATCACCTATTCAGCAAAATTAAGTATAATATTCCAGGGGAAAATATGGTCATTCAGTGAGGTGGAGGACTTCCAAGCACTCTAGCTGAAAAAACCAGAACTGAATAGAAAATTTGAAACTCAAATACAAGAAACATGAAAAGGTAAACATGGAAAAGAAATCATAAGGACCTTATCAAAGTTGAACTATTTACATGCCAAAATGGAAAAATGATAATCGTAACTTATGAAACTTTTCTGAGTATGAGGAGAGGTGAAAGGAATACAAATGTATATATACATATACATACATATATGTCTATATTGGAGGATATAAGTATAGATATATATTTACATACATGTGTATGAATTCATATCTGAGTATGTGTATATATGGATACATAGAGAGCACAGGATCAGTTGAATAGGAAGGGATGATATTTTAAAAGCTGAAATTCTGAGGTGGGAGAAGAATAGAATGAGAGGAGACAGGGAGAGACGGAATGGGGTTAATCATCTCTTATAGAAGAGGCAAGGGATAACTGATGGAGGGGAAGAACAGGAAGGCAGAAGGGAAAGGGTCTACCTTACTTTCATTGAATTTGGCTAAGGGAAGGAATGACAAACTCTAAACTGGGTATAATGCCATACAGGAAAGTAGGGGGAATGGGCATGAGAAGTGGGATGATAGAGGGGAGGACAGGGTGGGTGGGAGGGTTGCTGGAAGTACACACTTCTATAAAGGGACAGGGACAGGGTAGAGTATAGAACTGGGGGGGGGGGGCAGGATAGGAAGGAAGGACATATAAGCACTCTCTCACAATATGTCCATTGTGGAGATGTTCTGCATAACTACGACATGTACCACCTGTATTGCATTGCTTGTCTTTGCAGTGGGAGTGAGTGATGAGGGGAGAAGGGAAATAATCTAGAATTTAAAGTTCTATAATCAAATGTTAAAAATATGTATATGTGTGTATATATATTATATATAACTATAATTATAATTATAATTATAATTATTAACTACATGCAACTGGGAATTAAGATATACAGGCACTGGAATAGGGAGATTCATTTTCCCCTACCCGAAAGTCAGAGAGGTAATGGGGGAGGACATAGGAGAGAGCAGATTGGGGGAAGGGTTATACAGTGGGATGGCTGTTTTGGGGTGGTGGGTGGGGGAAAGATGGGGACAAAATTTGTAACTCAAAATCTTGTGGAAATGAATGATATAAACAAGAAAATAAATAAATGAATAAAAAAAATAAACCTCATCTAAGAAAACTTTAAAAAAAATAAATAAAAGTAAAGGTAAAAAATGTAAAAAAAAAAAAGTCTACCCATTACGGCAAATCTTTAATAAACTTTGCTTTTCTTAGGCTGAAGAAAAAAAAAAGAAAAAAGAAACATTCAATCACTTCCCATTTTGTGCTAGATTAAATCTAGTCCTAACTTCTATCCCTAACTTGAAAAAAAATATTTATTAAATGAGCACAACTCCTCTTGACTCAATAATTTCCAATCTCCCTTTCATGTCCTCTGTTTCCTTCCACCCAACATATTCTTACCTATCTTCCAAACTTTAACTCAAGTTCTACTGTTTCTGTGAAGGCCTTTTTGACTACTCTGGCCCTCCCCATGTCCCTCTTTTCTGAACTCATGGGGTTCTTATCACATGTATTAACGCATAAGTATTTATTGTCTAATATTATTTGATGCTTCATGAATATTTGTTTTACTTCCAAAGCCAAGCCATAAACTCCTTGAGAATATGGAATTTTAAAATTCTAAAAAAATACCCTAGCATTTACCAGTGTGAGAAGAATAGATTAAGTGTTTGCAAGTACTTGTTGGTTCACAAATCCTAATCCTTTGTAGAAATGAACATTTTTATTACTAAAGTTTAATAAAAAGAGCACTTACTTGTCTTAGAGTGAGACATCTCAGATTTAAGTAGTGTCTGTGAAACCTATGATTTTGGACAAATTATTTAATGTCTCTGAGCCTGTTTGCTCATCTATAACATGGAAATAGTCAAATTTGCACTACTACTACTGTTGTGAGGAAAATACTTTGTCAATTTCAAAGTCTTAAACCCCACGAGTTTTTCTTTTTACTAACAGTTAAATCCTTATCTTATAATCTCTGCCTTTCCATATGACTAATATTATTCTCTCTAATTCCCTTTGAAGCTGCTGGTTGATGTTTTTAGTAGAGTGAAAGATGTATGGAGGGCTATGTTAATGTGGTGGCATAATTTAAATTCTCTAAAATAAGTCTTCCTGACATCTAGTATTCTCATTATGTGATGGTCTGTAGACTCCATTCTTTTCTTTTTTAATATGACTATGTGCATTTTAAGTAGCTCATGTTCACTGAACTTATGTTCAGCGCTTATTTTTTCTCACATTCTCAATCAGTTCTTTCTTGTCAGTAAGTAGTAAATTTCATAGAACTTTTCTCATGGTTGTATTTTTCTAAGTGCTGGATCATAAACTGGTCCTTTTTATGAATTAGGAACCTTTTTGAAGAACGCGTTTGATTTTTATGTGCCACCTAACAAAAGTCTTTCAATGGGAACAATATAATAGAATGGTTAAAAAGTAGATGTAGAAGTATTTTGATTTTTATTATTGCCTTTATTCAGTTCTAATATTGGCCTTCTTTTTATTCCTCTTCCCATGCTTTTTTGATGACATCTTAGAAAGTTTAATCATATTCATTTGTTTCAGATTAACTTTATATTGCCTTCCCTCCTCATATTTTCTTTCCTTTTTCTGTGCTCTGCATAATGCTAGATTAGATATACTCTGGCATCCTAGTTATGGCCACATTTTTCTGACACCTTTATTTTCTTTTTTTAAGACTTCAGTTATGCCCATTAAGCCATTGCTTTCTTTAGGTAGAATTTCTTATTTTCCATAATTTTTACTTTAGATACACTTATGGAATCAAGATTGCCTTTCATCAACTTTTATCTGGAATTGTAGATCAGTTCTATTCTCAGTCCTTTGTTCTTTAAAGATGGATTACTTCAGTTAAAATATGTGCCTTCTCCTAAGACAGAATTAGTCTATGAAAGCTTCCTAATGTTGAACTTGAGTGAATGAATTTTGACCTTTGCTACTTTGTGTATGATCAATGTCCTGGAATCCAAAGGCCCCTAAATATAGTGATTTACTATGTACCTAGTAATTATTTGGTTGCATATACTGTTGCTTATGAGTCTTCCTCTGATTATTGTGAAGACCCTCAAGAATTATAATATAATATAGCAAAAAGACATTCACTTATAACTGGATGCAAAATAGACAATTAACAAGCATTTTAAAAAGTCTAATGATTCCTCAAAAGCCGTAATTATTAACTTACTATGTGACAGTGACTGTTCTGAACACTACAGATATAAAGGGGGAAAAAAGGTAGTTTCTAACCTTAAGGAGTCTACCTAATCTTGAGGACAGATTACATGTACATATATAAGTATATGAAAAATATATACCACATAAATACAAAGTATTTGGAGGCATATATGGGGAAAGCAATAAGAAATGATTCACATTAAAAAAATGTGCTAATGCTGAATTTCAAAGGAAACTAGGGATTCAAAGAGGAAGAGATGAGAAAGGAGTGCCTTCCAGGGAGGGAGGACAGCCAATGTGAAAGAATGGAGGCAGGATATAGAGGGCCATGTATGAGGAAAGCTAAGGACACCAGGTTAGATGGATCATAATATGGATTAAAGTTAATAATGCTATATAATGCTACATCTTTCCATCAATAATTACAATTTTGATTCTTCTGACCTATAGATTTCATTCATCTAATTCAATGACTCACAGTCACACAGAACTATAGAATAATACTGTACTGGAATCATAATATTGCTGACATGGGTATTCCCTCAATTCGTACAGATTGCAACTGAACATCTCATAGACATCTTCAACTCAAAATGTTCAAAATAGAACTCATTTTTCTTTCAAATCCTTCACTGTCATCAATTTTCCTATTATGGTTATGGATATTAGTAAGTCAGTCAAGAAGCGTTTAAGCCCCTACCATGTGCCATACACTGTGTTAAGCATTGGGGATGCAAATAAAAACAAAAGATCATACCTGGTCTCAAGAAACTCACAGTCTAATGTAAAGATTACACCCAAACAAGATATTGACACTACACACTGGAGATAATCAATAAAGAAAAGGCACTAGCATTAAGGATGATTTGAAAAGACTTATTGTAGAAGGTGGGATTTGGGCGGGGACTTGAAGGAAGTTGTAATGGCAATAGAATTTAAAGATCCCCTTGTATTGGCTTGGTTTTGGAGTTATATATTAAAATCCAGAGCTTGTGAATCTCACTTGTGGGATGGACTTGTTGATGTGAAGATAGATGGCTGAACTGGGAGGAGCTTGTGTGGTGCATTTAGAGACAGGCCCAAGCAGAGGAGGCCAGAAGAACTTTTGGCGAGCGGGATCATGGAAACAGAGAGAGAAGAGAATTGTCAGGGGCCAGAGTTGCTGAAAGAGACTGATAAGGGCCAGTTGGAGCTGCCCAGGACTTTTAAGAGCTGGCACCTGGAGCTGCCAAGAACTGAGGAGGCATGACTGTAGTACTGGTATTTTTTCGTCTGTTTTGACGTTGTTTTGCCAGATTTGTCTGCTGGTAAAGGATAGTGCTATTGTTGCAGAGATCCTGGAACCTTGCTATTGGTTCAGAAGCCCTGACAGAGGATTTTCTTGTTGTATGTTTACAGAAATCCTGGAAGAGAGTCTTGCTGATGTTTTCAGGGCTTCTGGGACTGTTTTGCAGGCAGAGAGTGAATTGATGAGGACACTGGCAATGTATCTTGTGGATTTGTTAAGCTTTGTCTCCCCAGGAACAGAGATTGCTGATAACTTGCCTCATGTCAAGATGAAGAAAAGACCTCTCTTTAGGTATTAAATGCTGTGATGATATCTTAACCTTGTTGTAGCTTAGGGGTAGATGGCCTTTGTGTTCTCCACTGCCCCTTTTGGGAAGGTTGCATGGCATTAATTGATGATGATTGTAATTTAGTTGTGATCTTGTGATGATGAATCTGAAGCTAAGCAAGATAAAGTGACTTACATCCAAGGTGGGAAACTTTTGACTTTTTTTTTTTGTGCTCTGTGACTGACCAAATGAATGTACTTTGTTTATGATTGTAAACTAATGTCCAGTTGAATAGAGAGAAGACTTTGTGATTGACTAAATGAATGTACTGCCCAGGGATGGAGTACTACTTGGACCTTAACCTTTGTGATTGAATTGAGGACTTACTAAATTATTGAATTACACATGATGAATGCTGTATTTTGATTTTCTCTTTTCTGTGAATGTTTTGCCTTAATTTGTCACTGAATAAATGGAGAGTTACTATGCTGGTATTCCAAACCTTGGAAGTTGCCTTTGCTTGACATTACAGAAGTCAGGGAAATGAACAAGCAGAGAGGAGGAAGGAGAGGATTCTAGGCATTGGGGATAATCATCCATTCTCAGTCAGCCTGGCTCAAAGCTTCCAAGTTATTATTTATTCCTTACTCATACTTAGCATACAAGTCTTGTTCCTACCTTTAAGTGACCTCCCCCCCCCCATTTATGTGTACATACACACACATGAATTTGAGGTGTCTGTGAAGTACATTTGAAGCATTTGGTGATCTGAAACTCGATATCAGGAAAGAAGTCAGGACTGGAAATACTGATTTGGGACTTTACCTGCATAGAGATGATCACTGAATCCATGTGAACTGATGAGATAGCATAGAAGGAGAGGAAAAGAAGGCAAATAACAGACTTTAATGTAAGAATATGCCTTCTTCATAGATGATGAATCTGAAGCTAAGCAAGGTAAAGTGACTTGCACACAGTTTTATAACTAAGACATACTAGAAGTGAAATATGGACTGTTTGATTCCCAAATCCTACACTATACCACTATACCACACTAAAGAATATCACTCTCTATATCCACACTCTAAATGGGGGGCAATATGGGGAGGAGGGAAAATCTCTCCCTCTCCAGTCTACTATAGAGACTCATCTATCTAATCACTGCTATATTCCTAGTTTATCTACTATTACTCTCTTCCTCATGCCATCACCAAAATACATTTCTCCCTACTTCTCAATTTTGCTTAAAACTTTCCCATGCTGCTAAGGAAGCAACAGAATGAGAGTAGGGCAGTCACATCTCTCATGAGCCAAAAACTCACTTAGCAATGACTCTAAATATTTCATTCATTATGGGATCTGGGGATTTGATATAAGATTGTTCTTCTCTGCTGAGAACTGAATTGGATTTAGGGAGACCTTAGAAGCTTAATGTGGGAAACCACTAAGTTTCTAAATGAATGAATGAATGAAATAAAATGATTCACTGCAAGAAATGAGAAATACCTGCATTCTAGTGATGATCTGAAAAATGATATGATACATTGTTTAAATGAGGTCCTTATAATTGCTTTGCTGGATTGTTGTAATATATATGATTTATTTGGTCAGAAGTCCCTTCTGCCAAGGTGTGACATGATGTCATCCATCTAATGTATGATTCCACATGTTTACATTTTTGGTCTGGCTATGCCCAATGGTTGTATTAAAATAGTAGCATATTTCCATTTCCTTACTCTCTTTTGGTAATCCATTACATTATTTTAGATCCTTTAAACATTTGGCTTGGGGCACATGACAGATCTCAATTAAGTTGCTGGTCAGCAGTCCTGACATAGTTCAGAAGCTAAGGGCCTCTTTACAGAGCCCATGAGATTTTAAATGGGGCCAAATAAAGCCAGCAGGAAAGTATTTTATGTGAATTCTCTGAATGAAAAGGGTTATCAAGTTCATTTACATCCCTAACAAGGCCGCCAGCCATCCTGATTTGTCTGGTTCAGAACTGTTTTTGTATGAACTGAACTCCATTTCTGATGGTCTGTTGGCAGTCAAATGACATGGAATCTCACTCATCATTATTACTAGCTCAGTGGACCTGTTTTTCATCAGTAAATGTTGGCATGAAATGCAGAGTTTGGGGAGCATCATTTCTGAATATGTATAAGGTGCGAGAGGCAATCCAAATCATTAAAACTCTGCTTCCCGGCATAAAGACAAGCTGCATGAATAGGGGGTGGAAGTTGTAAAAGACTGTAAAACTGTTAAATTCTGTGTGTGGGAGGAAGAAATTATTTGTAAAACCCATAAAATTCTTTAGCCAAAATATCTATTACATGCTAAATGGAGCTAACGAGCTGTTCTAAAAGCTCAGGTCACTAAAATATCTGTTTGCATCTCTTGCTGTGTAAGTGAATGTTATAAAGAGGCATGGCTGTTTTTCCTCACTGTGAAAGAAAAGAAAACTTTGTACTGGAAAATTAAGACCCATGCTACATTTGGTGACTTTAATTATTATTATTACTTTTTAGAAATCATGGCTTCAAATGGGGGTTCCTGCTCATGAAGTGGTTCGAGTTTTACTAGCCTTGGTTTCCTTATTTTTGGCAAAGAAATGTCTTTTAAAATGTACCTTTTTGTAGAGAAGTCTGCATGTAGAGAGGGAGGCCCCAGGAATACAATGTGATCTTTTGGTGCTTGTTTACCATATCCAAAAATTTTGACATTTCAGTGATTTCGCTGACATGAGTATTCCCTTCAAAGATGCAGAGTCCATCTGTGCCTGCCCATCCTCTGTGACTGATCTGTTTCCTATAAATTTTCTTCCCAGTTTCCCAGGTGTACTGGAGGCCCATCTTTAGCATTCTTGACAATGTATGGACACTAATATAACCCACAGACTGCAGTCACATAAAAAAAATAAAGGATATCTGAGGAAACACAAGAAACATTACAGAGGAACTCTTGATTGTCATTGCAAGGAAATATAGAGAAGCAAAGATAGGAAACATATGTAAGTGTCTGAGAGGCTAGACCCAACGGTCACCAATAGTGACCATGAACAACATATCCTGTCACTGATTCTGATGGGCCCAGTTACAGGAAATGGCACAAAATCCCATTACTGCAAAGGCTCCTTTCCAGTCATTTCACTTTAATGTATTGACTTGGACAGCATCTGTCTACCTGGTGATGTTAATAAAAAGCAGAGCTTGAAAAATGACTGAGTGATAAGAGACTCTATAGTGAGTCTTGGCTCCCAGATCTGACTCAATTAATGCTTCCTTAGGAAAGTTAGGGTCATCCATCCAATTTCATTAGTAAATCAGGACTAACACAATGATAAATTACCCAACCACTGCTATTTGTGTCAGTTGAATGAGGATAACAGCTAGTAAACTGATTCCAGATCTTCATAGGTGGAAGGCCAAACCAATCAATCTTTATTAGGCAAACAATCTGACCAAGAATAACAAGAGAAAAACACCCCATCAATTAACAGAAAGAAAACTTGGAATGTAAATTAATTCCTTTTTTTCCCCTCTATTTTCTAATATAAGTGAGGAAATAAAAGAAATTTTTGTAGGTAGCTCTGTTCTTGTGAAACATGGATAGGAGAGCACCTTCTGCCAATTAGAATCTGACATTACTGGGTTCCTTAAGGAAAGAGCTTTAACAGCTATGTAGGTGTGTTGTGAGAGCTTGTTCCCCATCCCACGCCCTCCTGACAAAAATAGTGACATTCAAAATCCTGCCTTTTTTTTTTTTTGTCCTTGACATGTCTGATGAGATGATAGCCAAAGATAAAACTAAGCTTTCTGACTCTCAGTATACTAAATCATAGAACCACAGTCTCAGAGTTAGAGGAGTCTTACAAGGCCACATAGACAATCCAACCTGTTCCCAAACAAAACTCCCTTTGATAACCTAATGAACAAATAATCATCTGGCTTTTGTTTGAAGACTTCTAATGGGAGGAAACCATTGCCTCTCAATTCAGGTCATTACACTTTGGGGTAGTTCTTATTGTTGAGAAATTTTTCCTTACCTCAAGGCTAAATCTCAGTCAAACCAGTCCACTTATTGTCCCCTATTCTATCTCCCATCTCCAAGTCTCTGTGTTCAACATCTCTTTTGCCTGCAGTACTCTTTCTCTTTTTAAAAAGCATCCTTCTATCCACAAGGCCCAGCTCAAACAACTTTTCTGTTCTACTTTCCTCCAGGTGTGAGTTCTCCTCTCATTTCTGCCAAAAAAGAGGAAAAACAACTATTTTGCATTAAGATTGTATGTATTTTGAATTCAACTGCTTTGTGCATATCTTTCCCAACTCTCCAGAAATAGATTGCAAGCTCCCGAGGACTGGATTATTATTGCATTTGTATCCCTCGTACCTTACACAGTGCTTGGCACGTAGTAGGAATTTAATACTGATGTTTTGCATTGAATTGAATAGATTTTCCTATGCCTTAGTATGTGCATAAAAACAGGTAATGTGATCAACTATAGGCTTAAAAGACATGTAACCTATAAATAACAATATATGAGCAATGTTTTTACTTTTTTTTCTTTGAGAATTAAATGTATTTTTTAAACATGACAACTCCTATATAGATTCCAAATGCTTGAATTATTTATTGACTCCCAGTGAGCCCACACTACAATTAGAAGAGCTTGTTAGTTTATTGAAAATGAATATACTATCCTGAGGTTTTCGAAAAGCCTCTTAAGGAATAAATCTATAAGCACTTGATAAATTAATATTTCAGTTGAAGTGGGGGCATACATCACACAGATGATCACTAAGTGAAGCCAGGAACAGTGACTGCATTCAACAAGACAGCAGCGATTTATATAATGATTTAACACACTTCACATCCTACCTTGATAAAATGATGATAGAAAAACTTCCCTCTAGACATTAACAGATGTTACTTTAGATAGATTTTGCTGCAATCAGACCGGAGGCAATCAGCACTGAGTGAAGCTGTTTCCTCAGCAGGCAGAGATTTACCCTGCCAATCAAGTCCTGGACAAAAAATGTGAAAAAGGTTTTGCTAGAGCAAAGCAAAGGGCCTTTGAAAGCCTCCATTATTCTCCATCTGATACAATCATTTTCTTGTTGTTATAAAATATTTATACATTTTAAGCTGTATTTTCTTCCTTAACAATGAAAATATCCTCCCATCATCTCACTTTGCCTTTATGAATTGCAGGGAATAGAAGGCAACATTTTTTTTTTTTTAATTTTGAAAAAAATGAAAAGGCAAAATTATCATTTAGGATAATAAATAATACAAAGGTTAATGATAATATATCTGTCTATTATATGTTAAAAGACACTAGATGTCGACTGAATAAATTACTAGGCCATTCTTTGACTTGGACTCAACAGGGGTCACTTGACCTTTGCTGGGGATCTAGTTTGGAAATCTTTGTCTGCCCCATAAGTACTGGCAGAATTATTCAGTTGGCAGCTTGTCAGGCTAGTGAAATGATCACTCCCAAATCTCCAATAGGACTTAGAAAAACATTAGCCCATATAGCCAAGTAGTAAGAAAAAGCCTTTCTAAGGGGGAATCTGATGATTTAAAAGTTAAAAAGAAAAATACCCTGTAAATCCAAAATGAGCATTCTAAGTTGCTGGAGGGAACTCTTGGGAATGAGATCTCTAGGGCTAGTTTTATATCAGGCAAGTTACTTCTCCAATGTGCTCCTTGAGGGAGTATTTCAATAAGGTTTCTAATAAAGTGATTTAAAATGAGTGTTGATACTTGGAATTGCTCCAGGATGAAGTTAGACACTGTGAAAGAACATTAGTGGCTCAGGTAAGGACTTGAATGCACACAGGAGTATACCCAAATCTAATTCAAGATTGGTATGAAGAAGAGAAATTATTGAAGAAAAACAAAATCTAGAGATTATGGTTGCTTCTACAGAACCACGTTTGCCTCTTTTTTTTCCAGTGGATAAAATATTTTTTTTTAAAATAGAAAAGTTAAGCTCCTTAAAGTGTTTGATTCATTCTCTACTGTTTTCAGTGGTGTACTGTATTTCCTAACATTGCTTTCACAGAAGAAATGTATCATTGAAGCCACAAGAAGCAGTGTATAAGAAGAATAAAACATGAAAGAGAAACTATATGGTCAGGCTTATATGGAAAGATTAGTAAGTAGCCTAATACTTAGCATGTAAGAATTTGTGGAAATGGGAGTGAGAAAAGGCATGCAGAAAATGAAAGAAAAGGAAGATTTGAGTGACATGAGAGGAGCATTGGAAAAGACAGAAGAAGGCCCATATGGTAGGATTGTGAGGACCTTTGAAAGGAAGCATGGTAAGAATTTCAATCTATGATATGTAATGTTATATTTTAGGTGAAAATGAGAGTTGGGTAACATAACAATGTCATATGAGTTCCTGATTTTTAAGTAGCAGGAATTATAAATTTGGGAAGTTTTCCTTGATATAAACTGTTTTATGAAGCAAACTTTCTGCAGTGGAAAAACAACAACAACAAAACATATTGTGTGTTAAAAGATTGGTACATTAGGGTGCCTTTAGTTCTTGACTTTACCAAAGTTGGAAGTGATGATGGTGAGAAAACTACCTTTTATTACCAGTCCAGTCATTTTTTCATTCAACAAGCATTTTGTCATATATCTATATCTAATCTATCTCTATCTCT
>JAQQSV010004045.1:0-14935 GCA_028646515.1 Pseudochirops corinnae | reverse complement strand
AATATATATATATATATTTAAATGAAGGAATAGGTAACAGGTAAAGGCATAAATGAGTAAATACATAGGTAAATAAATAGATCCATGGAAAATCACACAAATAATTGAATAAATAAATACATAGGTTAATAAGCAAACATATAATTACATTTTCCCTGCTCTCAAAGAACTTAGAAATAGACAAGTAAAATCAAAATAATTGGAAAATGGAAAGTAAGATCAGGAACAATTTTCTTGAGGAAGTAGCAAATAGGCTCTCATTTGGGGTTAAATAAATATCCTAAAAGATGGAGGCAAGGAGAAAGTATAAAGTGCTTTCCAGGCATAAGGAATAGTGTTCAAAAGCCTGGAAGTGGGAAATGGAAAGCAGAGTTGGCCAGTGGATCAGTTGTGCTAGTTTAATTAATGTACAAAAAAAAATAATGCAAAAGAAATTTGAAATATGCCTTGGATAATGAATGTAAAAAAAAAATACATGGAAAGTGGAGATTTTGTTTGATCATACAGGAAATATTTTTGAGCAGGGAAATGCCATATAATTTTAGTGTATAAGAAGATAATTTTCTGCTATTGAGACGGCAGATTGGAGAAGGGAGCATCTGAAAATGGAGGATATAGTAATAGTCCAGAAAAAAAAAAATATGTGATGATGACCTAAATGAAAGAAGTTGCCATTTAACCACACAAAGGGAAATAAATGAAAATGGTATTGTGTAAGTACAGACCTTATTCTCTTAGCCTGGAGCTCATGTCTCTACCATATGACTAGCTACATCAGCCCCTAAGGACTTTAAGGGTAACCCTAAGGGGTTAGATTATAAAAGTGGGGAACTTGTGACTTCATTTTAATAAAGGGATTTGTTCTGTAAACCATGGACTCAGGTTAAAAAAAAAAAGCCTCAACCAAGGGCCTAGAAGGCTCCAGATTACACAGTCCTGGGTCAGAACATTTTTCTAACTTTATCCTATCTTGTGTTTTCTCTCTAATTTCAATCACCAGTGACAGACAATATATACTCGTTAGTATCAATACCAGTAATTAGTGCCTCATTATTAATTTAAGCAGCTGATTTCTACTTGATATTGATAAACCAGTTAGCACCAGTTAACTTTTGAAAAAAACATATTCAACAAAAAGATTTGTTGAGAACTAAAGTCCAAAAAATATATCCCTGAACTGAAGACAATTCCCTCCTCTATGCCTTCATCCATTGTGAAACTAAGATCAGATATAAAATGATAACACCATTAATTCTTCTCATAATTTCAATTCCCGTTGTGGCACAGCTAATGGAAAATTTGCTCCATTGTGTGTTAAAAATAATAACTTGATCCTTGGGTTGATCAACATTGAGCATCTTTTGGGAACCACACCTTTTAAGTTTGGCTGTTTCCCAGACTTAGCCAGTGGTGATTATTTTATAAGTCCCTGTGCCCAAGGGAAAGAAAATAAAAACAGGAGACAACTTCAACTCATAAATAACTATTCAAAAGAGGAGACTCAGGAATGCAAATGTACTCCATGATCAATGCCCTGCAGGTCATCGACTTATCTCTATACCTCACTGTAGGTAAAAGTGATTTGTCCTATTGGTGTGTTTCATATGAGCACTCAGTTCTGGCTTAGAAACCAATTAAAAAGCTTTCCATCATCAGGCAATAGGTCAGTAGGAAATAATCACAAGATTTGTTCATGTTTTGAAGTAGAAGGCAGGGCTTTCTAATCCATTATTTATTTATTTATTTATTTTTGCAGGAAACTGTCTCACTGAGTAATTATGTAGATTATCATGAGGAAGAAAAGAATATTTATTCATGCTTGTGACACTCACCTCTCTCGGCCAATTGTCCACTTTATATGTAGAAATCCACAAGATTTGGCATTTGATTTAATATGAGGGGTGAGGAATAATGGAGAGTTGGAAATTCAAACTTTTTTCAACTAGAATAATGGTAACTTCAACACAAATAGGAAAAAAATGAAGGAGTTATAGATTTGGGGTAAAATATAACACATTATCTATGGCCATATTTATTTTGAAATGCCTACTGCATTTAGGCATAGCTGTGTATTCTTATAGTAATGTGATAACCTGTATAGAGATGATAATAATGTTTATGGAAGCTGATGAGATCACCAAGAGAAGGTACAAGGAGAGGAGAGAAGAGGGTTCATGACATAGTGTTGAGAGGCACTAACAATTAGGAGGAGATGACAAATAATCCAGAAAAGGTGAGAGTGGAAAGAAAGGGTAGCCAAGAGGGATCAATGTCATGTATATCAAGAGAGAAAAATAAAGATTAACAAGGAAGGGTGGTTACAGTGTCCAAACTGTCCTGAACCACACCATATTCTCCATGGAATTAACAGTATTCCGTAAATGTAGTTTCCAGAATGAAACATACTGCTCCAGGTATTATTTAACCAGGGCAGAATACAATGTTACTATCACCTACCACTCTAGTCCTCGACCTATTGCTTCTCTTAATACTGGATGATAGCATAAGTTTTTTAATCTATCGTAGGGCTCTCTTGATTGATATTTACATTTTGTTACACTAAAATCTCCAGTTTTTTTTTTGCCTCAGAGAATTACATTTAGCCATGTATTTGATTTTTAAACTTAATTATAAATTTTAATTTTTCTCTCTTAAATTTCATTTTATTAGATTCTACATAGCATTCTGTGTCTTCTTGAATTTTGAAAATTCAGGTATCCAACATATTACCTATTCTTCACAACTTTAGGTTAAACATGCCATGTATTCCATTATTAAAGTTATAGATTAAAAAAAAAAAGTAGAACAAGGACAAGTCCTGAGGGCCTCAATTGAGAACCTGTTTCCTTAATGATATTAGCCTACTAAAGTAAGAACTTTATGTGAAAACAATGTTTGTGCTGTATGTAGGACCCTTCATCTGTCAACTCTGGTCATCCCATGCCTGGAATGCTTTCCTTCTTTATCTCTGCCTCCTGGCTTCCTTCTAGTCCTAACTAAAATCCCACCTTCTACAGGAAACGTCCCTTAATCACTCTTTTTTCTAGCTCTTTTGCTTTGGTGATAACTTTCTCTTTACCTTGAATTTAGCTTTTTTGTACATAATTGTTTACATGTTATCTTCCGCATTAGATTATGAAATCCACAAGAGAAAGTACTACATCTATCTGTCTGTCTATCTATCTATCTATCTATCTATCTATCTATCTATCTATCTATCGATCTATCTGTCTGTCTCTCTGTCTGTCTATCTGTCTATCTATTACCTTTAATTGTACCCCTAATACTTAGCACCATTTTTGTTTCAGAGTAGATGCTTAATAAATGTGTATATGTGTAATTGGGTATGTGTGTATGTATGCATGCATGTATGTGTGTAGGCATACACATTCACACACACATATGGACATGCATGTATATGCATATATAAACACACATGTGTTTATATGTATTACGTATCTGACCAGCTTCAAATTCTGTCTCCCAGAGATTCCAATATGGGATTCCAATATGGCACATGTGTTTTCCTCTTTGTGGAGATAAGAAAACCATTTAAAATTTCAATTCCATGATTGAAAAGTTCATTATACAATTTTGCACTTATCTGAATATTTTAATCTTGATGCATGCCATGTTTATAAAACTTAATACAAGCACCATTTGAGGATTACTATTATTATTATTATTATCATTTTCTTATGGAGATTGTGGATGATTAAAACTAAAAAGGCATGATAATTTCTTTTTTGATCTGAACAAACATCCATTTATGTCTCAGGTATCAATGTTTACATCTCAAAATACAAACATGGATTTAAAGCAATTAGCTTCTAGAATAAGTGATAGCAATACATTGAGGAATAACACAGTTCTGATCAAAGATGATGAGAAACTCAGACTCTTAATGAGAGATATGACATTCCTCTTGGTGTAACTTCTCTGTAAATTAACAACTTCTCTCTCTTTTTCATATGAATATGTTTTTTTGAAGAGTTAGAAAGGGGCATCTTTGGAGATCTAACATTTCAAAATCAGAGCTAAGGATTGAAATTACAAATGTGAATGCTTAATCTTACCCTGCCTTGGGAAAAAAACGGTACTTAAGAGATTCAAAATTTTATTTATTTTAGTAAATGATGCCTTTCTGATATACTTAGGATGGTAGAAATAATGAGTTAAGTGTCAGGGAGCAGTAAGACGGACATTTTCATTATTTGAAAATACAGTAACCTACCGGAACACTTTGTCAAACCTCTGACCAAGCAAGTCTTTTTTCTCATCTTGGTAGATAATCTACTGATTAAAAAGAATTTCTTAGGGTAGGAAATCATTCGTATCTGTTGCCTTGGGCAAGGTCTTCCCTTCTATTTCAAGTTTTACTTTAAACTTTCCGCCATAGATAGGCAGAACATTTCTAAATTCACCGATGTTTCCTGGTTAGAAAAAAAAAATCATCATCCCTCTATGTTTCTTGAATCTTTGCTCAAGGTTCCACAGTTTAAAGAGGCAAATTAGTCCCTCACTTAGCTGAAAAGGAAGTGTTGATCAATAAAACATTCCCTGGTGCTTACTTTAAATTTATTCTAAACACTTCTGGAAAGCTTGCTTATTATGACATTTGTAATATGTATCTTCGCTGAACAGTGAAAATCTTTTACTCTGGTGACTGTTTATTTAGGGCAAATATTAGAGAGACAGCATCATCTAATGAATGCTGCACATCCTAGTCATCATTTATCTTCTAGGTTTAGAATTGCTACAGAGTTGTTTTGTGAAGGAGGAAACTATATATAGGAGAGAGGAAACAAAGAATGAGCCAATAAGGCTAGACAGTATACTGTTAACTAATGAGGAAATAAATGAAGAAACAATTGCATGGCTACTGTCTGGCAGGGGCGGGGGGGGGGGGGTGACACATCAGAGTTAATATAAAATCAGTACTCTATCATTATGTGGTTGGAATGTATTGTTTTTGTTGAAAAAACAAGAGTCTGTAGATTAATTTAGTAAACTGTTTATTGTAAATAAAAGCAATCACCATCCACTATACACATAATACTGCCATTGGTTTACAAATGTGGAACTGGATGGGACGTTGGCAATTAGTGAATGCAACTTCCTTATTTTCCAGATGAGAAAGGTGGAATCCAGAGAGGTTTAATAACCTGGACTGCTCCTGACATGGCCAGGAGTCAAATCCAGAATGACCACGTTCAATTTATCATTTCTATGTAATGCGGGCTATGTCCTATGTATTTTACTTCCAGGGGTACAATCCTACAAATGAAGCCAACGTTCTTTTGACCACTCCATGACAACATAGTGACCATATTGACTTCATCTAAGCATACATTGATTAAAAGAAGCATTCCCCTACAAGAAACAGTAAGGGATCGTGCTTACATGGAGAGCACAAGTCAAATATCTTGAAAATAACCATTTTTCTTTGAAGGATACATGAAGCAGAAGGATATGTGATAATCTGCATAGGAGACCACAGTGTGTAATGGAAGCATCTCTAGACTTGGGATCCAATAAATTTGATTCAGATCCCACTTTAGACAAATTGCTTAACTTTTGCAATCCTCAGTTTCCTCATATTGGAAAATAGGTATAATAACATTTCTACTAGCTATCTAATAGGGCTCTTGTGAGAAAAGTACTTTGTAAATCCTTGTAAAAAATAAATGTGAGTTTTGTATTAATAAATTAGATGAAAGAAAACAATATTCTTACTGGAAAATGAACTATTTGCTGTTTTCTGTGCCAGCATTCCTATAAGACACAGCAGATGGGTGTTTAATAAATATTTGTTAATGTAGAAGCTACTTTTTTCTGAATTTCTTCAGCCTTAATTAATATTTTTGTACTACATAATATGGTATAGGAAGAAATGCTTATACAATGTTTAAAATATATATGGTCATATATAATTTCTTGTTTCTCTAATGAGACTGTAAATTTTTCAAGGTGGAAAGAAGTTATACCTTGTGTTTCTTAGGCATGCCTAAAAACACTAAACGCATTCTTGGTCCAGAGTATATCTTCAGTATTTGATTGATTCGACTTGTAGCAAATATGAGGACCAATGTCATTTTTATAGGAAAATGATCCTTCCCCCCCTCCATTTTAAGGAACTAGTAAAATACCAAGAGTGATAAAATAGGATGATGGGGGATTCTGTTAAAATCTATTCCATTTGTACATTTGGAAAATTAAAATACCACAAATTTCTCCCCTTTTGAGGGGAGAATGTTAAAGAAGAAGACAGAATAATAAAATCATGTGCAACATTTCCTTTGGATAAATGGGAAACACATTACTCTTAAATCTGAGCAATGCATGTTGTCCATATTGTATTTGGATTCATATCCATTCCTATTATTGCCACAAACAACAACAGAATGGTGTTTACTGCCCCCATTGGCAGTATTGCCAAAATATTTTTAAAACAATGAATCTCTTTCTCCATGAAAAATATTCTAATCAACCCAGTGTTTTATCACTGAAATATGACCTTAGCATGTTAGTGTTGTTTAATTAGAACCCCAAACAAATATGAAATCAGGAAAATATATTTCTCTCATTTTAGAACACAAGATCATCAAATCATGGACATAATGTTGGAAGTTACCACAAAGCTATTCTGCTAAACCCTTTATTTCATCAATGAAGAAAATGAGGCCAAAAGAGGATAAGTGACCTTCCCAAGGCAATACAGGTCATAGGATCAGAGCTGGGATTTGTACCCTTGTCCTATAATTCCAGAGTCAAAGGTCTTTCCAATGTACCACTCCCTTTACCTCTCCATTGAAGTTCTACTCTAACTCAACTTGATGTACAAATAACCCCAGGTTCTCAAAGTCTATGCCACCAGAGCACAGATCTCATCAATTTGAAAAAAAAAAAAGCTTCTAATGTACATCTATTATATAAATATTTGGGAAACTAAATTAATGGAGGTTTATCATAAAAACATTTGACCAGAAATGATATTATTTTTCCATCCAGGGCAATTCATAGTAACCTAGATTTTGTGTTGGAAGGTACATTTTTTTTGTTAATTTACTCCGAATTTTTAAGATTACACATGAGGAAAGCCAAATTAAGTTAATTGACCTGACCAAGATCACATAGCTAGGTAAGTGCTGGAGCTAGTAAAAAAACCTAAAAATTTTAAATACAAATCCATCACTTTTGCCAATATGCCACTTTGCCAATTTGCCACACCAATATGAAGGGAAGTCAGTTAAATTGTGTTGTATCTCCTTTTTTACATCCATCAAAGTAGTGCTCAAGTTCTTTACATCATAGACTTTCAAAAAAATAAAAATATCAAGAGAAGAATTTGAAATTTAGTCTTTGAACTTTAATGGCTCTATCATCAAGGTCAAGGCATTTTAAGCCTCAGATACCTTTTCTTTGAAATTACAGTAATAATACTTGTACTGACTTTTTTAGAGGGAGGGTGAGTGGGTTACTATAGTGAATATGCATTTTAAATTTAAAGTGTGATATTGTCTGTACTGTATTTAAGGTTTTATTTTTTCTTCTAACAATTTTGAAATTCATGATTTACTGTAGTCTTAGAACTCCCCTTTGTCTAAGGTGGGTTTCTTCTGACCCTTGAGCCACTTTCAGCACACGAAAGCATTTCTGGGGGAAAAATGTAGAGGAAAGCATCCTTTGTATGTAGAGGAAATCCTTTGGCATACCACAGGTCCTCCAAGGACCATAAAGTTGTGCAGGCCTGGTCTAAGGAGAAATGGGGATCTATCTATCTATCTATCTATCTATCTATCTATCTACCTACCTATCTATCTACCTATCTATCCATCTATCTATCTACATATACATACAAATACAATGAAACATATAACATTTCCCCAATTTTATGTTAAAACAATTTTTAACATTCTTTTAAGTTTTGAATTCCAAATTCTGTCCTTCCCTCTCTCCCTTTAAAAAATATAATCAGTCAAGAAAATTTTTATCTTCATGAAGCTAGTACACAGTAAAGAAGGCTAAAATATGACACTTTGAAAAGCTGAAAAGTTGGTAGGAAATCTGGAGAACAGATAAAATGTACCCTTTTTTTACACTCTGATTTTCTCAGAGGTCTATGAACAGATTTTATTTTTTAAGCAACAATTGAAAATGGTATGGTGGATATCTTGGAAAGAAAACAGTAAAAGATTTTGGGAAGAGGGTTGCTGACATTATGGTATTATCATTTCGAAATAACACACAAGTTTTGGAACTCAAAGTCATTCGTCACAAATTTAAGAGCCCTTGCTGACACAGTTATGTGTCAGAAAATAGGGAAAGAAGCTCAGAGAAGAGAGTTAATTTCTCACACTAGTTGTGAATAAATTATGTTCCCTGGTAAAGTTTTTACTATGCCATTATATCACTGCTAATATGTTAACAGTCTCACATGTCTAACTTACTGGTTACATGCCCAACTGACCTAAATTATTTTAAGCATGCTTTACTCTGCCTAAAATAATCTATGTGGAATCATAACCAAATAATATAATCCTAGAAAGAAGAGTATCATGGGTAGAAATGTAAAAGTGAATAAAGAAAAATTTAATTATTGACTTTATAAATGGGGCTTAAGGGAAATGTATACTATTTTTGCAATTTGTGTGACATACCAAGGGATCATACCTGAATTGTTTAATGGACTGAGTTCTTCACATAGCTAATCCCTGGAAACAAAAACAGTAAGATTTTTAGCAAGTTCTCATCGTAGAAGATATGGATCATAGCTCAATGGATAGAAAGTTGGTCTTGGAGTCAATAAGGAAAGCCTTTTGAGCTCTGCTTCTGAAACACTGATGCTAGGACCCTGTAAACATTACTCAGTCTCTCAGTCATCCAGGAAGGCAGTTCTCTTAGACTCTATTTGAATAGCATTTGAACAACTGGGTTGAAACATTTTCCTCAGTAAGAATTCTCTGTATCAATGGATACAGAGGCCAAAAATATCCATTTCTGAAGGCACCTCAAACACTAAGGTTAAGGATTCCTAACCTTTGTTGGTGTCATAGAATCTATGAATGAGGGAGTTAGACTGCATGGACTCAGAGTTTATTCCCAGTTTCAGACCCTGGAAATTAAGAACTCCCATGCAATATCAGAATCCAAGTATCCAGACTCCATGGCCAGGGTTTGTTTTGTTGTTGTTTGTTTTCTTTTGCTTTTGTTTTGTTTTCAGTATAGCATGCAGTAGATTTTATCTAAGGTCCCTTAAAAATTCAAGCCTGAGATTTTATGTTACTAGAATCTTTGCTCTTTTGAGTAAATGACACAGTAGCCTGCTTCTGCCCTCCAAATGAACTCAGTTTTTCTTAATGAAAAAAAAAGTACCAATTCAGCTCAAATCTCACCTTCTATAAGAGATTTTTCTTCTTTCTTCCTTCTGCTAGTACATTTTCTTCTATTACCTCCTTATGTTTATGTGTGTATATGTATATAATGTGTGTACATGTATCACATGTATTTGTATATACATACATGTGCATGTGTACATATATGAATATAGTGTATGAGTCTGTACTCCACTGGGGTCAGAAAGAGTTTCCTGAGCCACTGAAAGATCAAATGACTTGCTCAGGGTCGTAATCAGAATGAGTCAAAGGTAGAACTTGAAATTAAGTCTCCCTGACTCCATGACCAACTCTCTAATAATCATGTTATGATCCCTATCTTTTAAGATGGGAACTTGTTAAATTCTAAGTTTTTGTTATCGGGGAATATGCACACACAAAAATATATCTGCATATCACTGTGTATATGTACATGCCTATTATATGCATATATACTCACATTCACATTAGCAGTCAATATCTGAAGGAAAGGTACTAGGATGAGTAAACAGGAAAAGTCTCTTGGTGAAAATGCAATTTGAACTATCTTGGCATTTTCTGGCATATGGGTGGACATGCATACATGCATATACACACTTTTTCTATATGTGTGTAATATACATGCATGTATGTACACATATTTTTGTATGTATATATATATATATATATATATATATATAAACATATACACATACACATGCTTTATGTAAATACAAGTTTGCATGTTGTCTCTCCCATTAGAAATCTGAGTACCTTGAGAATATGGATTTTTTTTGCTTTTATATCCCCAGTCCTTAAGCAAAGTACTTTACATATAGAAGGTTCTTAATAAATAAATTCTTATTGACCAATAAAGAATCACTGGATGCTTAAAGGTCCCTAATAACCCAAGGGATGCCTCCATTGGAAGGCATCATTCTTCCCCCACCACCATCATTCATTCTTCACATGAGTAGAGCAGGATCAATGTCTCCTGATGGGTGAAAGGGCAGAAGGTGAGATGTTGTGCAAGATACCTAGGGATTCCATTAAGGACTTCAGAAAGAGCCTTGATGTTTGTTTATCAGAAGCATGGAAGCTAGTGGGAACTGGTACTATATGAAAACTTTTAAGAATTAACATTTTTTAACATTTTTCATTGTTAATTCATAAAGATCTCTCTCTCTCTCTCTCTCTCTCTCTCTCTCTCTCTCTCTCTCTCTCTCTCCCTCCCTCTCTTTCCCCCCCTTGTGGATTCAACTTAATTTGGGAAACTGTATAGTCAGTTATCTTGTTCATCCTGTCACCTGAGAGCAAACAATGAACTCTTGAAGGTTAATTTGTAGGTTTATTTAGCAGCAATTGAAAATAATATTTTAAAAGGGCATCAATAAAATATTTTAAATATGTAGAAAATAAGAAAACCTGCAGAAAATTGCACATAAAAGGTAATTTTATTGTTACTCTATTTACTATAGATGTCTATGTGTGTAGAGTATATACATATATAGCAAACAAACATGCATATCTTTTAAAAATTCAATGTCTTAACAGAAATTAGGGTAATATTTTTCTTTTTTATATACTTACAGATATGTTTGAATTAATTGATAATTAAGTTCACAATTAAAATAACATTTCACTTAAAAAGAGGATCAAAACATTAACAAGCATGTCCTAAGAGCCAATTATATTTCAGAAATTATCCTACATGCTGGAGATGTTAATGATGGGGTGCTTGGGTTCCTGTGCTTGAACCCCAGTTTGTAAAATCACATCAGTTTGCAAAATCACATTTCTCTCTAGCCTCAAATCTCCCTAGCTCCAAAACGCCATCTCAGGCAGTTTCTCCCTAGCTCAAGGGCAGCATGCCCTAACAAACTATTTAACTCTCTTCCTGTTATGGTGGTCAGCTGCATCTATAGAATTTAGTAGTTTGACCCAACTGTGTTCTGGCAGAAGCAGCTGTGTATGGGTATCTATCTATAACATATATTGTAGACTCAGTCATGGGTATACTCCTTTGCTCATTATACACTTCCCACATCCCTTGTTAGCTTAGGACATATGTATACTCCCAACATCCAACTTATCAAACAGATAACAAACTGGGCACTTTTCAGTCAGCCCTGACCGCTAGTTGATTTAGCGATGTTTTAAGTCTAAAAACACACCTCCATTCAGCCTCCCCATTGGGTTATTTCCCAGTGAATTATGGGCAATATGCTTGTTCAGTAGATGTTAAAAGCGCATATTCCTTTAAGCACTGGCCGCTCTTTAGCTCCTCCCTAATACCACACTTACTCACTTGGTTAGCATAATTGGCACTATGGATTATTCTATAAAAATATACCCATGACCCCTTTAAGGTTCCCTAAGACCTCCTGCCCACTGTAAAGCATAACAATACACTTTTACCAACTTGACTCAGAATGTTTGAGACAGAGAATTCATTCCACACTGTCCACCAAGGGACTATGGTCATTGGGGTCCCTGAAACACCTATGCTTAGCCCTCTTCATTTAGAAATAAAAATAGTCCCTGTCTTCAAATAATTTATAATCTAATAAGAGAGATAATCTGTAAATAATTAGGTACATATGATATATATAGAGTAAAAGGAAAATAAACTAAAAGGAAAAAGATGTGAAAAAAGAAACAATTTAAGATAGTCATTCATAAGTCATTTGGCATGGTGAACAGAAACATACAAAAACTAAATTAATTATATTTTAGCAGATAAGTTATAACTGATGTGGAAGGTATTTCTGAAACAATTTCTGTGTAAACAGAAAACAGCATATAGTTAGATCAAAGGTCAAATATCGACAAGCTCTGTTTTAAACATTCTTTTTTTTTTTTTTTTTAGAGTTCTAAAATCTCTCCCTTCCTCCAGGCATACTCCTACCCACTAAGAATTTATAATTGAAGGGACAGCCATCAATACTTAATGGCTAAACAAGTTGTGTTATATGAAAGTGATGGAAAACTACTGAACTACAAGAAATAATAAGCTGGTTAATTTTAGAAAAAAAAATGTGAAGAGTTGTATGAAATAAGGAAAAAGTGCATTTTGCAGAACCAAGAGAACACTGTATTTAGCAACAGTAATATTGTTCAAAGAATAATTGTGAACAATCAAGTTATTCTGAGTATGATAAATATTCAGATCAATGATAAAGAATGCTGACCTTTTCTAGTTCAGGGTGGGGAGGGAGGCACAGAACAATTCAGAACTTAAAATGTAAACAAAAATACTTTTAAAACACTTTTGTTTTAAAAAGAAACAAAACATGCTCAAAATACAGAGTTTGGAATCTTCTACCTACAGATGATGATTCAATTCTTAGTAGGCTGATGTTATCACCACGTAAGATGGCATAGACAGAAAAAGAAAAAAAAAGAGTCCTGGGAGACATTAACAGTGTGAATAGGTCTGAAATGAATTGACATGATATTAATGAAGTACACGCAAAGGAGTATAAGAATCAGTCAGACAAACATGAAGAGAGTTAGGAGAGAGAAGTGTCCTGAAAAACCAGACAAGAGAGAACTTCTAAGAAGACAACATGATCAAAAGAGTCAAATACTGCAGACAATTAAAGAAGGCAGAGGATTCAAAGTCTGATGAAACATTTTTAAGCCATAAGGTATTTCCTTTCCTTAAGTATGAGTGCAATAGATCTAACACCACAACTTCAAATTTTCTGGCATAATTCATAACTCACTAAAAGAAAATATCCTTTTAATGAGTCTTTTTAAAAGAAAAGAATACATTGTCAAACCAAGCATCCTGATTTTTGGCTTGGAAAGTATAATTTGCTATAGTTTTAAATTAAGGATTCAGTTCTAATTACCATAATTAAGCAAACATAACATCTTAAAATGAGAATACATTTGAACTCATTGGTACAACCATGTTCCTGAATATGCAAAATAAAAATGCTGAGCTAGCTTCTTATATGTGTGTTAGATTATTTGACAAACTCAAACATTTTTATTATTTAAATCCCATTGCTATTCTTAACAAAAAACAAAAAACTTAGATAACTGAGCAACATTTGTTAATGTGTTTGTAGTTTGTCATCAAAGATAGTGAGACAATTAGATAGACAATGTGTGTATGAATCTAAATATACATATATGTTTATATATATATGTGTGTGTGTGTGTACATATTTGACAGCTTGGTATACACGCATACACACATATAAGCATATAAAGTTTTATCACTGTGATGGCATAACATGCAAAAGTACATATATATGTATATTTATATATACATGTATATATTGCATATATATAAGTACTATTCATTCATTTATAAAGGGTTACAATTAAAAAAGCACAAGTAAAGAGGTCTTCTTTCCATATTTTCGCAGACAAAAATTGGTCAACACAGAAGAATGCCTCTTGGGTTCTCTTCTTTTTCCCTTTGTTCAACACTGATATTCATATTTTCAGTAAATAACAGGAAGGTCATTCTACATGTTAAGATTGATCCCCTTTTACTGTCCATGCTAATTGCTGTCTGCTGCTGTTGGTTGGATCCACAGTCCCTCTCATCTGACATGTAGTTACATAAAGTGTGAGACGTTCTTCCTGTAGAAAATAAACATGCAACATTTCATTCTAGACTGGCCCTTTTGAAAGTGCTTTCCTAATAAATCTAAAAGTCTTCATCTCTAAATCAACTAATTTTCTGCAAGTGATTTTATTAATGCCCCTACTCAATTCTGTAATATATTATGATTTATAATACTATATTTGGTTCTAATTTATTTATGTGCCTAATTGCCAGTTATGAAGTCATTATTTATTCAGTCATTTGTTTGCTCTTCTTGGCAAAAACCAAAAACATCTTTGATGATATGTAGTAAGAAACTTGGGTAAAGGAAAAAAAAAATAATACATGTTTTTCAGTCATTTATTCATGTATAATTAAGCTGATGGGTCAACTCTATTACTTCAAATGGTGAATTTTATTTTTTGCAGTCAATTAATTATTATTTTAATTGATTTAACTGACCAATTATCTGGCAGTAGTTACTATGTATATAAAGTATTTATTACTATGGTTAGAGAACAACTTTATCATTAGTCTCTCTTTCTCACTCCTGAGCTGCAGATGTACAATAACTATCATTTGAATGTCACAGAGTGAATGCCTTATGGGTATCTAAAATTCAACATGTCAAGAATACAACTGTTATTTTGTTTATTTTTTATTTTTTCTCTTTCCTTTCTTTAAAAAATTAACCTTTTCTTTGTGGTTGCAAAACACTGGAAATCTAGGGGATGCTCATCAATTGGGGAATGGCTGAACAAGCTATGGTATATGAATGTAAGGGAATACTATTGTGCTATAAGAAATGGGAAGGAGATGGACTTCATAATTACCTGGAGAGGCTTATACAAATTGATGCTAAGTGAGAAGAGCAGAACCAGGAAAAACTTGTACACAATCACAGACACATCATACATATGATGACCAACCTTGATAAATGGGACTATCCTCAACAACACACAGCTAAAGACAACTCTACAAGCCTCAAGATGGAAGGAGATATCTAAACTCAGAG
>JAQQSV010004044.1:0-14935 GCA_028646515.1 Pseudochirops corinnae | reverse complement strand
CATGAGTGGAAGTTTGAGTATTCTATTGTTCCTTGTTCTGAATACTGTGGCCACTGTAGTGAAAACTGTGTGGCCATTTTCTGTGATAAGATGTAATGTTGTGAATATTATAATGTTTTGAATGTTTGTCTTGATTTGTAATGGAATAAACAGAGTGTTCACTATATTTTGTAATCTGAACTCTAAAAGCTGTTCACAGAAGCATTCCTTTGGGAATCTGCTGGTGCATGGCATTACAAGGTCCCCAGCTTAGAAACTCCTTTATCACTTTGAAAGAACTGAGACATGTGAAATACAGAATTTCTCCAACTGAACCACAGAAAGTCTGAAATGGAGCCAGAAGGGGAACCCAGGAGACCTGTCTTCCAGCTCCATTAACCTTAGACTTAATGTCCAGCATTAAGTATGATCAGAGATGTGAATAAAAAGAAGTGACCAGGCCATGTGGATAGTTAAGGAAAGAACCATGAACTCCATTTAATGATGATTTGAATAAGATTTTTAAAGATCCAAAGGACAAAGATTCAGGTATTCTCATCAATAGACTTAGTTTATCACATCCTGGGATATTATCATAGTTTTATCATTACAAGAGTCTGCTACATCCTGGAAGTAAACTCAAATAAAATCAAGTTGTTGAATTCTAGGCACTAAAAGTCTTGGGAAGTTCATCAGGTCTTTGGGAAGTCAATTAACATTTTTAAAGGCATAAACAAAGAGGATGCAAATCAGAGCAGGCCTTCAAACATCTAGGTTTTGTAAATCATTGTCTTGAATCTGCTGTACCTTGGGACCAACACAGGAATGGAAAATCTAATAAAAGACTTGTCTTTTTTAAGTATCTGAAGTTCTGGGGGCAAAGAAGGCTTTGTTGGAGTCAGGATCTCAGACAAAAGTCTTTTTAAGTGCACCCCTGAGGTTCTTTCAGGGGAGCCAGCCTTTGCAAGCCGCGACACCTCAAGAGGAATTAGAGTACATAATTAAGGTCTCTTATCTGAGTCCTGGATCAGGCCTATTTGGCTCACCACATTAGATGACACTCCTTGACCTGCCACAAGCTGACTTTCACAACAGTGAAGAGTATGACACAATAACTACAATTCAACAAATACTCAGCTTCTCTAAAGTCCTAAACGGAGCCTGGGACTCCTGCTTAGAATGCTTGCAGTCTTGTCTTCACCTATCACATTCCCACAATTCTTCAAGTTCCAGCCCAAGCCCCTCCACATCTCCCCCAGGACTCTGCTTGTCCCCAGAGCGATTTTTCCTATTGAGACATTGTGGTGATGGAAAATACATTGGGAAAGCAAGACTTAGCCAAGTCACACAAATGTCTCTCCCTTTGGTTTCCTCCTCTAAAAAATCGAAGGACTAGATAAGAAGATCTCTGATGTCCTTCACATCTATATCTGAAGATTCTGGACTGCATGATTTTCTAAATCCCTAGAGCACCTCTGATGTTCCATGTGCTGTCTACCTAAGCTAGAATGGAAGCTTTTAAAGGGAAGGGCCCTTGCCTGTACTTTTTTATAGAATTTAGGACAGTTCTGAGTACATAGGAGAGGATCACTAAATAGTTAATGAATTTAACTGAATATTTATTCATTTTCATCCACCTTAGGAGAGTTAGGTACCCCCAGAAGACAACTAGATAACCTGTGAGGTGGATACGTGAGAAGCGAGCACAAAGAAGAGCCAGCCAGCCAGTACTTAGATTGTGTTTCCTACTCCTACCCCAACAAGAACTCCTGGGAGGTAGGTCAGTAGCAGTCAGTGCTCAGATCACCTGCCCCACCCTCTATTTTCAATAAACTGCACTGGCTCACCTACCAGAAATCTGACAAGGGATAAGATGATCAAGCTGTTCCTGCTGAGTCTCTTTCTTCTCTGCTTCTTAGGGGGTGAGTTCCAGGATAATGGGTTGGGAGCGCTGCCCTGGGGTCTCTCCCATCTCTTCTCTAAGACGAGTTCTATCATTTCGGATGAGAGAGTGACAAAATAGAAAATACTCCACCTTTTTCCTCAGGTCCCTTCCCTTCCCCTGGGGGGGACATTAGGCAACTTCCCCCAGTTCTGCCCAGGTCATTATCCCTATTGTATACTGAGACCAACAAAAAAAAAGTGGGGCTTTATGGAACTGAGTGGAATATGGAACTGAGTAGGAGATAATGTAACACATTCTGTGTTACCTCTTAAGGTGGAGATGCAGAATTCTTACCCTTTATGGAAAAGAAAGAACTCGAGTGTTCTGTCTGCACAATGTATAGTAAAGGCGTGTGTCTGAGCGGTGAGGGTACCTGTTCTACAAAATCACAAAGAGGATGCAGAAGCCAGTTATTCTATATGTTCACTGGAAACGGTGAGGAAGCCAGTGCCCCAGTCTCTGCTGTCCCTGATGCCCTGACCAGAACGTTTTCCCCAGGGGGGTTGGGAGGTCCCCATGTCTGAGCCCCAAAGGCTCCTGAAGCCTTTGGCTCTCCTGGGGGTGGGAAAATTCTCACCTGAGGATGAGAACAGTTATAACAGCTTACCTCTATATAGCATTTGGGGACTTCTCACAACAATCCTGGAAGGTAGGTATTATCATCTTCATTTTGTAGGAAAGAAAATTGAAATTCAAAAAGATTAGTTCATGACAGAACAAGGGACTGAATCCAACTCTTGTGCATCCAAACCCACTGAACTTTCCATCAAGTCACACTGACAGGAACCATGGGAATCTAGACTTCCTAGCCCTGGTAAAGACTGTTGAATAGAGAGGGAGCAGAGAAGACATTAAAACAAGATACACCTGGGATCACTCCTATCTCTGTCTACAGGCTTCAAGTATAAGGAGTCATGTAATAGAATTGAATTTCTCCTCCCCAGTTTATGGTGTAGGACTGGGGGAGCCTCTTAAGAGGTGAACACTTCTCTCTTCCTAGGATGGAGCTATTCTTCTGCTAAACTTGGATGTTCTGATGACTGCAGACGCCCTGTAATCAAAAGTGCTTTGATGTATGAGCTGACCATCTGCTGTGGAAAACCTTTATGCAACAAAAAACTTGCATTTATTCAGTAGAAGTAGGGGTGCTCCTTGATCCATTTTCCTGTTCCACCTTCATCCCACACACCTATCCCCATCTTTCCCCACCACACAGACCTCCCTGGCTATCCTGAGTCCTGTTCCCTCTTGAGTCCATGATTGGCTGTGTGATTGGAGGTCAGAATTACACCCACTAGGCTAAAGGGAAGAGCATCGGTACCACCCTGAAACCTGACTGTGTGACATTTTTACACCTTGTTCATGTTACCCTTTCCCTTAATTTCCAAGTAAAATGTTCTTCAAGCCTACCTTGTTTCAGTTGAATAAAGGTAAAAATAATTTTCATTCATGCCTAGACGTAGGCCAGGAAAGCTAAGGATCATCAGGATTCCCCAGGGGCCAGGCAGGGACTGGTGGCATGAAAAGATAGAGGGATTACCAAGCAGATCTGGGTGAAGGCCTCTTAAAAAGGAAAGCATGACTCCAGGTGGGCCTGAGCCTAGGATTGTGTTGTGACTGCTTGCCCACTTCCTGTATGTGATCCATCTGATTAGAAGACCTTGACCAATCTGTAGAACAGGACAGGAGATAAGACTCTAAGAAAACTAAAAAAGCAAGGATTGCTAGAACAATCCTTGCTAGAAAACAATGATTCTGGAGATGCACAGGCATTAGAAGAGAAGACTGACTGAAGAATGCCTCTGGGGTCATTACTAGTATGCCATTCTAATTTGTTGACTAGTACCTACCCCTACTAACACCACCCAGATTCATGGATTAAGCTACAGATAGGATGTTGCAGAGTTGGGAATAGGAATGATAACTAGCAGTCCAGGCTACCGTCCAGGAGGCAGTGTACGCAGGATGACAACAGTATGCTGTTCTTTCACGAAGCTCAGGACACTAATCAGATACATGCTGCTTAGCAGTCTGGGAGGCAGCCAGTACAGCATGGAGCTGAAGTGTTGGCTTACGAATGTTGAAGGTGGAGGATGTACTTGTGGACAATTCTACCCCACAGGGTTTGGTACCGTGTACGAGTTTTATAAAAGGGAATATAGCAACCATGAGGCTGCTGCTGATATTAACATTAGCCTAGAAGTCACCAAAACAATGAATCAACCCCGAATTTTGTAGTGATCACAGATTTCTGAGTTGTAAGTGCTCATACTGAACATTTAACAATTGACTCTCACAAGCCGTTAGAACTGCCTCCACCATACCTCTGCCATAAATCATAAAATATATGAGGTTAAAAAGGCCGTAGAAGTAATCCAGTCTAAATTCTTCATTTCCGCTTGCAAAATCAGAATTGCGACATTAGAAGGAGCCTCGCAGTAACTGCGACCAAATCGTACCAAAAAGAGAATTCCCCAAAATAATACGCCCAATAAATGGCCAACAGGTCACAAAGTCTGATTTCTTAAGGCAACCTATTCTACTTTCGAACACAGTACTTTCTAACAACAAGCCTAAATTTATCTCTTCATCATTTCCACCCATTTAAGTACTAAAAGATATTTATGTTATGCTCCCTGAGCCTTCTCTTCTCCAGTTTCTTCATTCTCATATGGAATGGAATTGAGATCCTTCACCAGTCTGGTTACCCTCTTCTTACCACTTTCCACATCATCAATTTTCTTTCCAAAGAAGCACTTGGAGTCATTCTTATCAAGTGTCCCAGAGAAGAACCTACTACATTTATAAGTTACTCTGTAGATCCACATCTATTCAAAATCATTGCTCATGAAGCACCATCAATGAGCTTACCTTTCTATTCATTCAAAGGATATAATCAGTTCGAAGGAATTTAATGAAATAGCAGAATAAAAAAGTGGAGATAAATTCTTTTCTTTGCTTTTTTTGCTTTTTTGGAGGGGGGAAAGGCAGGGTAATTGGAGTTAAGTGACTTGCCCAAGGCCACATGGCTAGTAAGTATTAAGCTGGATTTGAACTCAGTTCCTCCTGACTCCAGGGCCAGCACTCTATTTGCTGTACCACCTAGATGCCCCTAAATTATTTTCTTTATCAACCAGAAGCATACTCTCCTACAAGGACACACAATATCAGTAGAACGAGTGAACACATAGTAGAAATGTGCAGAGTAGCATACGCATACATACAAATATTCTCAGTGTTCGGGTGATGAAGGCATACATAGCTGTGTACACATGTGCCCAGCACATAAGGGCAGAGGAGCAACTCATGCAAGACCACTGATACTTTCTGTTGATACTATTGGGCTGGTCCTTCTGGGCCACTCCCCACTGATCTCACCAGGCATTTAGTCTCTCTTGTGTGTCTAAGTGTCCACTGGATCTGTGACCATGGCAATGTCATGTAAGCTCTACTTGACCAGATACTCTACTGGTTCTGTAGTCACTGCCAAGTATGGCTCCCCTGAGCACAAAGGAGTGAGACTTTTCTCTACTTCCTACTTCAATTAAGGGTATAAATCTTCTCTACAAAAGAAGGGATGCTGCCCCTACTCAGCTTAAAGGACAGAGGCTTTTTCCTACAGCAGCTCTTTTAGAAGAAAAAAAAAACCACAAAATCCTGGCATCCCTAGTCATCGGACTATAAACAAACAATGCATAAGAGTTTTATCACATAAGCCAGACACAATCTGTAGAAAGTCTATGTGTTTCTCTGAACTTTGGATAAAATAGTCATTTCCTTTTCAGGATGATAGCTCACCCTCTAGGTAGAAGATGCATCTAAGATCAAAATTTTCAGACTTCAATCTACCTTTTAACCTTAATGTACTAGTCACTTAAGGCCAATTCCCTTTTTAAAAAACTCACTCTGACTTTGGGTTGGAAATTCATTGCACCTCTCTTCTTAATGTCCAATCACTAACTTCTACCCAGTCGATAACAATTTAAAGACCACTCTTTCAACCAGCTGCCAAAGACTCTAAGTCTGGAAACCCCTCATTTCTGAACTCTGAGGCTCTTTGGGTCTCCCTTGCAACAAGTGGGGAAGGGAAGAAAATAAAGCCAAGCCCATGAGACAAGGTTATCATTATTCACCTGCCTATCTGCATTCCTATATTTAATACCTATATAGGTCCAGCAATAAGACTGCCTTATCCCTGGATCCTCTCTAGGGAGTGAGAAAGACAGGAATAGAGAGGCTCCAGCCTAACAGCTCTGTTATAGGAACTCATCAAGAGCTCAGGGTGATGTAGTCTACTCACTTTGTCCTTAGAAAAAACTCTTCCTTTGGAAAAGACTTCTCACCTGCAACAGACCCATTATCAGGGCCAAAATGACAGCAATACCCACTGAAAGCTCCCATCTTTACCCAAATCAAGCTTCCCAAGGCCTCAGTAGATAAACCCGTACCATTGTTCTGAGGAAAAAATAGCCAAAGGACTTCAGTTTCACAGTCGAGGGTAGCAAGACCTCAGATTGTTACAGCATTGAAATCACCTGCTCCATTGTAGAAACTTAACAAGCTTTCCAATGCTGTCATAAAACCTCACAAACTGGACTGGACATTGCAAGGGGCCACAATACTTTTTCCACTATCAGTCTGCCCCTAGAATTCTCTCCATCACCTCCAATGTCCTTGAGATACAACACATCAGGATCTCAGTCCCCAATTAGAAAGTTCTCCCAGTCACGTAGGGCAGAACCAAAAGCCAAAATGAGCCATTCAGATGAAGAAAACTTCAGGCCAGTCAGTAGCTGGCCTGACTCTCCTTCCTTCTCTGTTATTCACCTCCATTTGAGGCAGGCTTTGGAAAAAAGCAGTCTTCACTGATTTCCAAATTGTCTTCTCACAGAAGTCTCTCCAGTCCTTAAACTCCCATAGTTCTCCATAAGGCGCATTGTCAAAGGCAGTAATATCAAACTCAAAGAGAAAGGGTGCATATTGACTTAGAAAACTACAAATTGACACTATCCATGTTGTATTGTATTTTTATTTTATTTTGTTCAACATTTCCTGTTTATATTTTAATCTGTTCCCCCCCCCCCCCACTGGAAAGGGCGGCCATATGCTGCAGCTGACCTGAATTTGACAGCTCCTCTAAGACACTTAGCACACGATGCCTCCGTGTAGTAAGTATTTGTCTATCATTGTCATCTCTATTACCAGACTATAAGCACATTGTGGAGTAGGCAAATTCAAGTGGAGTGCCTCAACTGTGGGTATAAATCTTCTCTACAAAAGAAGGGATGCTGATAATTCACTGTTGAGAGCCTCTGGGCACAAACATTCTCACACTCTGCTCCAGCTACGAGACAAAACGTGCGGAGGTTTCAAGGCTAACTGCCTGAGGGTCACAGTACTCCCTGGACCGCTTGCTTTGTGAAACGTAGCTATCACGGCTGGTTCGGCCCTCCCTCCCATGGTCCGGATTGGACAGTCATCAGTGCACGAGGTGATCACGCGCGGTATTTGGATAGGGATTGGTACAGCCACCAAATCATGCACTCTGCACGCTTTACTTTAACTTTTTAAGCTTTGTTCTCTTGGAGATTAAACGGAGCCATTATTCATCTCTCTGACTCTCGCCTCTTTATTCAACCGCCCCTCCCTCCTCCCCCCATAAACTAGGAGAGGCTAGCTGGTCTAATCTCTCCCGATTGAACCAGCTGTGTCAATTCACCTCTGAACTCCCTTCATTGTCTAGCACAAGACCCTGCATATAGTAGTCTCGGTTATTTGATTAATCTTTATTAAATAAAAGATTAAAAATATGGTAGGGCAGAAGACCAGAGGAGACTAGAGGAATAGTCTCAGAACCCAGGGAATTTGATCAGAGTTAAAGGACAAATCCAAGAATTTCGGGGGGAAGAGACCTGGAAGATAAGGACACTAACCCCTCTATTCCCACTGGCCTGATGTCCCATAGCTAAGTTCCAGAGGGAAGCAGAGAATATCCATCCCTTAATTCACTCCCTTGAACGGTGGCGTGGAGGAAAACTGAGTAGAAAGCAGTTTGTCCATTTTCACACCTTGACGGTTACAGGAAAAGGAGCCAGTGCATTTCAAGGAGACATTTATTTGGGCAAACACTGGCACTGTGTATGCTGTAAAACAATCATAAAGAGACTCCTGCATGATAACAACCTAAATTGTGGACAACGGCCATTTAAGGCATATGGAGGACAGTGGCAAGGAAAAGGTCCGTCTAATTGACTCCTCTCTTTATTTCTCTCACTTGCACACATCTTACCCATTTCCCTTTCTCTTGGCTTGTCACTTTCACCATTTTCCCTTCCCTGGAGTCCAAGGGAGAACACCCTTGCAGTGTAAAGAAAACCATGTAATAGGGAAAGAGGAGCCACTGTAATCAGGTTAAGACAAAGTTTGTACAGCTGTATGGTGCAGCGGATTGAATGCCGAGCTTGGAATCAGGAAGATTTGAATTCAAATTCTACCTCAGACATTTACAAGGTGTATGACCTTAGGCAAGTCTCTTAACCTCTGTTTGCCTCAGTTTTCTCAACTGTGAAAGGAAGGAATTGGACTTGATACCCTCTAAGTTTCCTTGTCCTGTAAATATCCTATGACTTCAGGGATTACATTCTGTCAGACCCTGGTGGCCACTGATTATCATTTCTTGTCAAAACTCTGCCAGTGAAAGGGTCCATAGGAGAAAGAACCAAGAGAAGTGTTCCCCATTTTCACAGGTCCCAGAGATGTAGATGGTGGAGATCAGCATGGATGAGGTAGTTCTGGAGTGGGAAGGGACTGACAGTATTAAAAATCTCATTCGTTGATAAGGCAATAGGAAAAATCATTCCCTTTTCCCCATGCTGCCTCAGTTACCTTTTAATATATCTAGTTCTGAAACTCAGGGGTGGGGTCTTGGGACCCCTTCCTTTAATCATGCCCATGATCTATGCATGTGATAAAATATTTTATGAGATTTGGGGGATGGTTGGGATTTGATCTAGGAGCCTTAACATTTTTCTCCTTTTATTTTTGTTATGCCAAATAAACTCCAATGCCATGGTATGTTGAATGTCTATGTCTTATGAATATAGAGTTTACTGACTGAGAGGACAGAGCCCACATTCATGGTGGAGGCTCCAGATTCATAAATGTCCTGCTTTAAATATTTTGAGTGAGATTCACTTACTCCCCCATTTAAATTTCTACTCTGGACAACATGAGTTTTAGACTTCCCTGAACAACCAGGAAAGATGATGTTTATATTACCTACCTCAAAAAGTTGATGTGAAAAAGATGCTTTACAAATCTTAAAGGACTCTATAAATGTAAGTTATTATGGGAGAAGTAGCATTTCTATCCATCTGAACCCTCACCTGGAGTGTTCATAGAGAATGGACTTACTAAACTTTTCCACAAGGGAGATATGAATTAAAGAGAAGAATGGTTTGTGGGCCTAAAATCTTCAAGACAGACTTTCAACACTCCATTCCCTGCTGCATTGTTGACCTGCAGTGGAACAAATAGGGAAATATCCCTGATGCATGCTTCAGTTGGTCTTCCCATAAGGCAGACATCCTGTGACATCTGAGACAAATTAGAGACAAATTACACATGGGAATACTTTGTATTGAGACACTTGGTTTTCCTACCAAGCTACCTGGTGGGGGCTAAAGGGGCAGGGTTTAAATACACTTCAACAGGGAGAGGGTGTCTCATGGAAGGCACAATCTCAAAAAGCTTTTACATAAGTTGTTTTGCAAATAGCTGAATGTTCATAGAGATGGCTGGGGAAGCTTGGGGAATAGTAACATCTTGGCAGAACAGTGGGCTCCAGGCACATCAGTGGAGAGTTTCCAGATAAACCACAAGATTGGCTCCAACTAGTTTGAATCTGCTCCAACCATGGGGTTAGGGTCAGGTAGTTCCTCTGATGGTTGCCTCAATAGTACCTCCCCAAATTCTTCAGCTAATTCCTTTGATCCTATTGTCCCTTGGAGATTTTAGGACAAGACAATATCTTCTCTATTCTTAGCTACCCAGAGCTCAGGTAATGGCTGTGTTATGACTCACCTGAAGGGAACTGGTCCCTCCAGTGGAATATCACCACCCATATGATGCCATAGTAACAGTTAAAATTACTCTTGAATTACCTAGATTCTGAATTAGTTTGATATTATATAGAAATTCCAATGAATATTACAGGTAATAATTAGCTTAATACCTTTAACTGACAGATTCAAAAGCAATATATTCAGCTGATAAGATTATATGAGCCAGGGTGATTTATTCATTGATTGACTAGCGTGCTATCACTCCACCCCCCATCCCCAAGCTCTTACATCTGAATAGAAGGAACCTACTCTCCATCCTTGGTTTTTCCAGAACAAGTTTTATCAATGGGAAGGTCATATACTCCCAGTAGTATGTGGATTTCTTGAGTACAGGGATTCGTTTCAGTTTGTCTTTGTCCAGCCCCTGTGGTAGCGTACTTCCTGGGATACTGTAGGCACTTGATAAATGCTTGTTGACTTCATTATAATGACCTTAGTGTTTAACTTCTTATATCAAGAAAGATTTTGTTTGTAGGTAAAAGTGAGACTATGAGCAGGACTGGAGGAGGGGTTAGGAATTATAGGTTACTACTAAAAGGAGATCCAGCTCTTCAGGCTTAGGTAGGGGGAAGTGAGGGGCAAGCAATGAGTGAATTGAGAAAAGGTCTGAGAGGAAGTTGAAAAAATTTGGGCTATTTTAATGGTTTCTCCTCTACCCAAAGAGCAGAAAGTACAAACGTATGGTATTTAGGATCTAATGTCATGAAAATGATCCAGCAACCACAAATATGAAATATTTGAATTGATAAATCAAGAAGAATTCAAACTTCTTTGGACAGAATTCAAGGCCCTCCATCGTCTGACTCCAACCTAGTCTTTTCTAACCTTTCTCAGTGTCCTCTCAATCCTTTTACCAGCTTGATCACTCCTATTTCCCCTGACCCTAAGGAGACAGACCCCTTGTGAGCAATAATACAGAAAGTAGCCAAGGGCTGCTCATTCTCGCTTTTCTAGTGTTACCTAATCCTACTCCATTTGTGTACTCAGGTCTCCAGACAAATGACACTACCCTTTATTCTCCATACATCTCCTGCTTCCCAATTTATATGTAAATTTACTCATGTCATTCCTTATGCCTAAAATGTCCTCTTGATGAAATCATGTCCGTCTTATATTTGATCTGGAAGGGACTTTAGAAATTGCTTTTTATTTTATAGGTGAAGAAACTGAGATCCAGACAACTAAAGCAACTTGCTCAAGATCATGGACCATTAATCGTTGGCCAGTTTGGGACTCTTAACACACTCCAATACAACATAATCCAATCTATGATCTAAGAATCTTAGATTTAAGACCAGAAGGGACCTCAGAAGCCAACTATTACAACCCATTCATTTTATGGATGAGAAAACTGAGTTGCAAGGAGGTTAAATGATATAGATAAAAAGCATCAAAAGTGAGATTAGAACTAAGATCTTTGGACTCCAAAGGCATTTCTTTTCATCACTCTGCACTGTATGCTTAGGTTTTCTGGCTCCAAATCCAGTGCTCTTTCCACTGTACTTCTGTACCACATGTATTTACCTGGGTGCTAATAAGATCCTGACTTCAAAGACTTGTTCTTTCTTAACTAGAGGGTTCAACACACCCTCAAGCTATTGAATTGAAATAAAAGGAAGAGTAAGTATTAAATACATTTTTGATCTAATGTGCTTCTGAATCTGAGAGGGTCATAGATTTTATGCTGAGACCATAAAGGCCATTCAATCCAACCACTTCATTTTCTAAATGAAGGAACTGAAGCCTAAAGAGACTAAATGACTCGTCTATGGTATACATATGGTATATGGCAGTAAGTCGTAAAGCCAGAATTCAAACCCAGGTCTACTGACTGGTGTAACTCTCCATTTTCTTTTTCTTTTTTTTTCTTCTTTTGGAAGGGTAATTGGGGTTAATGACTTGCCCAAGGTCACATGGCTAGTAAGTGTTAAGTGTCTGAGGCCAGATTTGAATTCAGGTCCTCCTGACTCCAGGGTTGGTGCTCTATTCACCCTAGCTGCCCTAACTCTCCATTTTCTATCTGCAGCTCTACTTGATTTCAACTCCACAGAATATCATAATATCATGGCTGCCCCATGAGAAACTAATCTCTAATGAAACTAATGAAAATCTCAAAACCAGGTTGATTGAATTCATTTTTTATACTCAATTGTGAAAAGCTTAGTTACTCTGATCAAGACAGTGATGCAAGACAATTCTGAAGGACCCATGATGAAAAATGCTATCTACTTCTAAAGAAAGAATTGATGAACTCTGAGTACAGATTGAATCACATTTTTTCTTTCTTTACTTTTCTTGATTGTGTGTGTGTATTTTCTTTTACAACATGGCTAATACAGAAGTATGTTTTGTATGACTTCACATGTATAATCAATATCATATTTCTTGCCTTCTCAAGAGGTAAGGGAGAGGTGGGAAAGAGGAAGAAAATCTAGAACTCAGAATTTTTAAAAATGTTAAATTTTACATGTAATTAGAAAATAGTGAAATCAATAAACATCTTATTTTTAAAAAGATTGCCTTCCATCTACTCTGTATTTGTCTTATTTGTTCTGATCTAAATATGTTGTCTCATCATTTAGAATATAAGTTTCTTGATAGCATTGACTGTTTTTGCTTTTCCTTTGTATCTCCATAGTTGGATGATGCTTGTTGATACAAATGCTTCATTGATTGATGGTGTTGTAATAGCAAAGCTACTTGCAGCTGCTGTGGAGGTGTAAGATCAATAATACCAGTACACAGGATGGCTGCTAGCACTTTCCTTTTCTAAAGGAAAGCAACTCAGAAGAGGTCAACAATCTTACTTTAATCCAACATATATATATCATTACTTAGTTCAGGGGGGAAAAGCAGCACCCTGAATTTCAGAGAAATTACAAGCAGAAATAATGGCATAAAGACCAACAGACAGGGCTTCTAACTGTCTGCCCAAATAATACATACATCACAGCTCAACAGACAGATCCAGCTGTCTGACCATTAAATACATACATAGTCACCCCAGAGAGAAGCACCAATATCTGGGTTTTCAAAGCCAAGGGGCTCCTTAACAGCTACCCAAAGTCTGATTTAGCTGCATCACATGAACACTCTTCCAATAAGTGAGCCCCAAAGCAAAATGCTATCCTCAAAGTATATGTATGTATATCCTTCTTCAGAGTCAGAGGGCATCACAGCCCTCATGACCCACTGTCTAATTACAAAATAACAAAAGGTGTGGGCCTTCCTGTAAAAAAAGCCTCCCCTACTCAAGCTTCTCTTGTTGGACTCCACATGAGGCCTATTAATGGATGGAGAAGATCTTCAACTCCCATTAACATTACAGGTGTATAAGTAGAAATGTAAGAAGAGAAGCCACTAAAGCCGCAGTTCTCAACCTATGGGTTACAACCCCTTTGGGGTCGAATGACCCTTTCATAGAGGTCACAGGGTCACCTAAGACCATAAGAAAACACATATTTCCAATGGTCTTAGGAACTGAGACACCGCTCCTCTATCATCTCCAGGCGGGTCCTCCCACATGCAGACACACCCACATACAACTATTAAAGGGTCATGGCATTAGGAAGGTTGAGAACCAATGCACTAAAGGGTAGTGCCAACTACAGAAGAAGGTAGATGGATACTTAAGGTCAAGTTGCAGAGCTCTGAACCCTAAAAGTCTAGCCAACTCAATAACCAAAAAGTCAACTTACTCAATACCCTGAAGCAACATTTCAAGATGAGTAAAGCATAAGAATAAAAGTAAACCCTGGATGAAGGGCTGTGTTCCCTGGTTCAATTTCACAAAAGATCTATTTTCCCAGAAAACTAAAGTCTACAAAAAAAGGCCCAGCCTAGTACAGTTCTATAGGGATGTCAAAAATAAAATTATTGCTTTTCATAAAAACCTATAGAGGGGGGCAGCTAGGTAACTCAGTGAATAGACCACTAGCACTGGAGTCAGGAGGACCTGAGTTCAAATCCAGCCCAGACACTTGACGCACTTACTAGTTGTGTGACCTTGGGCAAGTCACTTTAACTGCAAATACCTTTCCTTTCCCCCTCTAAAAAAACAAACAAACAAAAAAACCTATGGAGGATGATGAGTTCTTTATTTGCTTCTATCTCCTATACCAGGGAACAAAACAGGGACCACCACTGCTTTCTATCTCCCTTCCTTAGCCCCCAACAAAGAACCTAAAGAGTATCTAATATCCATCAAATACAATAACAAGTCAGTTTAAGACACCTAAAAATCAGTCCTTCACTGGTGCCTTCTGGAGATAAGAGCAAGGACCTTAAAAGGGCCAGGGACATGACCCACCTCCTGGGCACCACACCCCCCCCCCCTACCAACCACAGTAAAATGTTCTTCCCCCTTCTCTCTCTCTTCCATCACCATTAAATGCTATTTACATTCTTTAAGACATTCCAAAAAAGCACATCTTATTGAATATGACCTGTGTGCCCTAATGTGAAATTCAAGGCACTATAATGAGGGTGCTTATCAGTCTCAGTAATGTAAGTAAGTTATGTCATGTGTCAGTTTCTTTTATTATTTTTTAAATGTTTAAATTTATATTATTTATTATTAATATATTTATTTTCTTGTTTACATCATTCATTTGCACAAGATTTTGAGTTACAAATTTTCTCCCCATCTTTCCCCCACCCACCACCCCAAAACAGGCATCCCACTGTATAATCACTCCCCTAATCTGCTCTCTCTTATGTCCTCTGCCATCATCCCTCTGACTTTCCAGTCGGGCAAGATGGATCTCCCTACCCCAGTGCCTGTATATATTAATTCCCAGTTGGATGTAGCTAATAATAATAATTATTATTATATATATATATATATGTGTGTGTGTATATATATATATATATATATATATATATATAT
>JAQQSV010004043.1:0-14935 GCA_028646515.1 Pseudochirops corinnae | reverse complement strand
CAGATTTGAGCTAAAGTCTTTCTTACTTCATACCCAGAATTCTTTCTGCAGTGCCACCTAGTTGCCCAGTTAACTGGGATTTTGTCCTTGAGCTGTTGGTGTAAATATTTGTACATTTGTTCTTACTACATCTTAGAATTAAGTATCCCTTTTTAAAATCCAGTTGATGTTAAGTGGTTAAATTGAACTGGGATTCTAGTCAATGCTCTCCCAGACAATGTTGTGAACACATCTAGTACAGGTCTTGAGACAATGGCATTAGAGAAGAAACCTGAAAGGAGAAGTAACAGCCTTTTCCTGGGAGACTGGGACCAGAGCATCCTCAGGTCATGTGTGTAATATAAATAGAATGCCAAAGTTGCTAGACAGATAGCCTTGAATGGAGGAAGATTGGATTCAAGTCTTGATTCTGACACAGTCAAAGGCAGGCCTGATGCCATCATTCTCTCAATTCATACGTGATTTGGGGGACAAAATTTTGTATTTAAAAGTAATTCAACAGTTAACAACAAGAGAGATTAATTTTACCCTGACAGTAAGGATGCAAAACAAGAGAGAGTAGCATTTATCTTCTAATGTGGAGGATATGGCCACCCTGATGTCCTTGCAGGAATATTTATGGTCAGCAGGTCATCAGGCTATGGTGACTAACACAGTCTCAGGTACCTACCAATTCTAAGAGGCCCAGCCCCTATGTGGTTGGGACTTTTTAGGCCTTAAGCTAATCAGGAAGCTATATCAGAGAAATCAGGGACAATCAAGATCCAAAAACAGCTTTGTCTCATTTTTTAGGGAAAACTGTCCAAGAAGGACAGGAGGAAGGGCCTGGGCCCATCTCATGTTAATTGGGGTTGAGGGGAGGGAAGCTGCTACATCAGACAATCAGGGTACAATCTGTTCACTCTGTCTCTTTTTAGGGAAAAGAAATCCTAGTCACAAGGGATAATGAAAAGGATCTCTTCTTTAGCATGGGCCTAGACTATACTGGGGTGAATTGCTGGTAGATGGTAGTCCCAGAACAGACATGTCATATGTTGATCATGAGCAAATAAATAAACACCTCTCAGTGCCTCAAGTAATTATCTAAGACTATATATTATTAATCTGCATCTTTGGGAAAGTTTCCATATCAGTAAATTCCCACAATTAAATCACAGATTTTGACCAAAAAGAAAAGGAAGAATTACACACGTAGTATTACCATCTCTTCAAATTGAGTTCACGGTTTCTCATCACAAAATTTTCTTCCTTATATCAGCTGTACAGAGTTCATTGATCTAGAATTCTTTGTGTCCATTTCAAAATCCATAAATAAATGACCAAAGTCACAACCCAAAGTGTATTCTTTTTAATTCTAGGTACTGACAAATGAGTTATTTCAAGGAGCAGGAAAATTTATGGCTAGCATGGATCATCCCACCAAAGAGGGTTCTAACAGAGTTTGGGTTGTATGAAGTGAGTTATTTCTTTGTCTATCCAAAATTCACCAACATGAATTATTCCTTTACAACCCAGACTCATTTTTCACTTCAATGATCATTTTTATCCTTTCTTTAAATGCCCTAGTAAGAATTGCAACTTAGTTTTTGGCATTTCTGATCTCTTAATTCCATCCATCCATCTGGGTTGACATTCTCCTCTACAGTAATCAGCTTGGAATACAGTTTGGTGTTCTTAACCTTTGTTATATGTCTGTTTTCAGTTTGGATATCCTGGCTTCCTACTAATAACAATCCACAAACTTAAAAATTAAACTTTCCTATAGCTATCTAGGTCTAGCTTTGCCTTCTGATACATAAACCTAGATGTCCCACTCTCTAACAATGAGAAATGACAATTTCTTGAAAAATCTTTGTTGATATAACTGAGGACAATAGAAAGAAGTCAATTTAAAACCTAATACCATTTCAAAACTATTGAGAAAAAAACAGATTAAAAATATTATCTAAGCATTTCTGATAGGAAAAATAATTTGATAAACTAAATGGCCGCTGTGTCTAAAAAGCTATTATAAGTCTTTTAGTATTCCATTTCTCTCTGAAGAGGGAATCACATTTTGACTTCACTAAATTGAAGAAACTTCAAGAGCTCAAATTTGATTCTAAAATTGGAACCTGAGAAGTTCAAATTCATTTTTTAGCTTGTAAAAATTCTATCCTATCTTTGATTAGAGACCTCTTCATTTCTTAAAGCCTTTTGAAATCACAATGAGCTATAATACATGGCTAAGCTCAAACAATACTTTAGAATAAAATTCAATTAATCAAAAAGATGATAATTTTCATCAAATAATCAATTCATTTACAATAAATGAAACTGAAACAAGAAGGAACATGACCAATTGGATTCTTCAATTTTTTTCTATATTTTTAATTGTTCCTCTCCATCCTCCTGATCTATTCTTTATGAATTAATAAAAACAGCTGACTTTTATATAGGGTTTTAGTGTTTTCAAAGAGATTTTAAAATAATATCTCATTTGAGCCTCACAACAACCCTCAAAAGTCAATAAAATAATTATCTATTTTTTACTCATTTTGCAGAAAAAGCAATCAATTCTCAACAGTGAGTTTACTCATGCTCACAAAAATGGTAAGCATGCTAGGTAGAATTCAAACCAAGATCTTCCTGATTTCAGTTTTGGTGTTGGATCTACTACTCCATGTTGCCTCTTAAAGTCTCTCCACCTCCTCCAGGTTCCTTGAATCATTATCTCACATCCTGAGTAACTGAAAGGTTACTTCAGTTATGATGAATCAAATAAATACATGTTCTTTCTTCCAAGTTCATTAGTAGTTAGAATTGAATCAACAAAATCACATTTCCATTCGGACTGCTGACATTCTGAAATCAATGAAACATCCAACTCCTACCCAAAATAAATGCCTCACAACAGTACTGCTCGTGAAATTCCTATAAGGTAACAATTTCTGAACCATCCTGATAGATCTAAATTTAGAGTGATTTTATCATCTATTGGTCCTACTAGACAATGAGTGCTCACACAAAATCTCCAGCAACAGCCTGCAATGTAGTTAATTCACAAAGGATAAAGCTGAAATCATTTCAGTGCAACTATACTGAGATGAAAATAAATTTACAAAGAGAATGTGACCACAGAATACCAGAATTGCTATTTTGTAATGAATTGACCTAGAGCAATTCAAGAAGAGAAAGAATTCAAGACATTTTTAAGAATTCACCAAACTAGAGCATGAAACAATGCAGGAAAATTAAAATTTCAGTAACTGAAGATTGACTAGATTGGTAACAATAAGAATCAATATGCTCATTTTAAATAAAGAGCCAATTCCAACTCTGAGTACAGGAGACATGAGTGAAAACTATGACAGGCCCTTTGGCTAGTGTTAAAATAAAAAAGAAAACACAGAACTAATATGTGTTAAGTATGGAGAAAACGATTAGTTCCCTGTTGGCCTTTTTTAGCTGCATTTCCAAGTGAATGTCATTCACATAATATAAAATCATCTTAGAAAAAGGACAAGTGTATAACATTGCGTTATTACCTCTTCTTAATTGATATTTTTTATAAGATGTTATTTCAAGAGAATTTAAAAAATATTTTTCATTAGGATTTTTCAGGTTTTCTTTTTGTTTTCTGGTTCAATCTTGTGATTTCACCAATGCAGGGAACCTCACCATGCTAAGGGCTAGAGATACAAAGAAGGTTAAAAGACAGTCCCTGTCTTTGAAGATCTCAGAGTCTAATAAGGGGTGTACTGTGAAAAAAATTGCAAAAATAACTATGTATAAACTATATACATATACACACATATAGTATGTAGGTATATATGTTGTGTAAATACGTGTTATAAATATTCTGTCTGTGTATATGCACACATATATGTATGTGTATACATGTATGTACGTACATGTATGTGTGTGTGTACTATAGTTGACTGATTGTCATTTGTACTTGAAGAGAAACAAAATAACATCACTGTGTTGGGGTCAAGGTATAGGGTATCCAACTGTGGCTGATCCAACCAATATGAGCTGAGAAGCCTCTACTGTAGATTGGGCACAAACAGTTCGTATGAACATTTGTAATGGAGATGTCTCTAAATGTACATATCTCATGTTTCTTTTGAGTTACTGCAATTCTACTTTGCTTATAGAACACAGCACTTTCTTTGATGCAGGTGTGCTATGCTGGGTGGTCATATTCTAGTATCTCCCATGTCTTACCATTGATTCCAAAGTTCTTCAGAAAGACCTTGAGAATGTTGTAGTGTTTCTTCTGACCTTCACTTGCATTCTGTGAGTTTTTCATAAAATAGTCTTTTATGAAAATATACATGTAGCATTTGAACAATGTGACAAGACTGCTGAAGTCCTGCTCTCTGTAGCACAACTTGAACACGTGGCAGTTCAGCTTGAGAAAGGACCTCAGTGTCTGCTACTTTATCTTGTCAGATCATTAGAATCTTCCAAAGACAATTCAGATTAAAATGATTCTGTTTCCTGGCATGGCACTAGTAGATTGTCCAGGTTTCACAGGCATACAAAAATGAAGTCAGCATGACAGCTCTGTAGACCTTCAGCCTAATCCCTCTTCTCTCACATTCTTTCCTTTAGAGATTCCCAAACACTGAGCTAGCTCTTGCAATGCATATGTCAACCTCATCATCTATGTGTACATTCATGAAAAGTATACTGTCAAGGTAAGTGAACTTATCTACAGAATTCAAAATTTCTCCATTTGCTTTAAATATTTGTTTAGTACCTACTTTGTTTCAGACACCACTGAGCTATACACAAGGGATATAAAGAGAGATATAGAGAGTAAGACAGATCAATGGTTGTGGTTGTTGTTGTTGTTCAGTTGTATCTAATTCTTTATGACCCCATTTGAGACTTCCTTGGTGAAAATACTGGAATGGTTTGCCATTTCCTTCTCCAGTTCATTTTACATATGAGGAAACTGAGACAAGCAAGGTCAAGTGACTTGCCCAGGGTCACACAGTTAGTAATTATCTGAGGCCAGATTTGAACTCAAGAAGATGAGTCTCCTTGGCTCCAGGTCCTGCACTCTATACACTGTATCACCTAGTTGTGACAGATAGATAGATAGATAGATAGATAGATAGATAGATAGATAGATAAATAGATAGATAGATAGATAGATAAATGGATGGATGGATGGATGCTAAATTGGAGATAATAGAGGGAAGGAATTACCATTAATATGGCTAGGTAGGACCTAGCCATAAAAAGGAGAAGATATATAGGATGATAAGTATTAGACATGGATTGATCACAGTAAGTTTGTTTTTGATTTGTTTGGGAGTTTTTTTGAGGATAGGAGAGAAATCTTCATGATTATAAAGAGTAATGGAATAGCCAGTAAGCCAGAAAAGGTTGAAGATAAGTGAGAGGGTGAGTGTGATGGAAGGACCTGTATGCTCTAGAAGAAAGGATGTAGTAAGATCATGTGTACATGTGGAAGAGTTTGTCTTTGTAAAGACAAGGGCCACCTCTACACAATACACTGTAATGAAAGAGGAGACCATGGCAGAAGGTGTCTGAGTGATGTGAGATAAAGAGAAAGGAAGAAGAGGGAAGTCTCAGCAAATTGCCTTAATTTTTCAGTAAAGCATGAGACAAGGTCCTCACCTGAGAGAGTGACTCCACAACAGAACTTCGTCTCTTTGCAAAATAAAATGCAAAGATCAAAAATGCGACCTTGATCTTTCTAGTACATTTAGGTAACTTACAAAACATTGTCCTGAAGAATTTGTTAAGTAGCCTTCCTCCTAATTAAAATGTAATCTCCCTCCTGACCTCACCATAAAATATTAAAATATTAAGTACGTAATATAGCTAAACTTTTCAATGAGTATTTCCCCAGGACATTTAATATATGAAGATTCATTCACAGCTTGAAAAATAACCCTTATTTTTGTAATAGATGCATAAATATGGACTGAAAATTAGGTATTGACATAAGTCCATATGCATGTAAAGGTTAATGAGTCTGTACATAATATTTCCCAGATGAATGCATAAATATGCTTCTTGATTGCTGTTTTGAAAATCATATTTTAAAATTTTGTGGATAATGTTAAAGTTTGAAAAAGGTGTGATATTTATAGTGGATAAGTATTTTGAAGAAATCACTTTTTTTGTGTTATTGGTGGCACCTTTATTATCTCACAGGCTGTTCATCATGCCTAATTAAGGTCATCTCTCAGCATTTGGGGAAGGATAATAACAAATAAGATTATCTTTCTGGCACCTGGGGATTTGCAGAAGCGAAGTGAGGAAAAGATGAATTCAAATGAGTCTTTGGTAAAGGGACTGGAGTACCTGGGTGTTCAAAAACTTGAGTTCAAATCTTGCCTCAGATCCTTACTAGTGTGATTCTAGGCAGAGTATGGCACAGGATCTGCTTGCAGACTGAATTTCATTGCAAATTGAAGCTTCTTTGGCTCCTGCTTTGCTGTTCAATGTACTGTCAATGGCAGGAATGTCTTGCCTCTCACATCTAGCTCACCATTTGTTGAGTAACGGTATGGGCAAAGGCATGCCAGATATATAGAGGAAGTTTTATGATCCCAATCACTTCTATGAGAAAGAACTCTGATATTCCTTTAACTGATCATAGTCTTCTACCTTTCAATTTCTCCCTATATTTGCCTCATAAACTTAATTTTCAACCTCCAGTAACCTCCAATTTTTTTGATCACTTAGTACTTTCCCAGGCAAGCACACATGCTCTGGTTTCAGTTTCATCACTTTCTATTCTCAACTCTATAGTTAAACAAGTCAACTCCACGATTTCTTCTACTTTCAAATTGCTTGTTCCCTTTGTCCCTCTAACACCTTGTCAAACCTCCTACCAAATCTTCTTCCCCTATGCATGTGTCATGAATTAGATTTCACAGAAATTAGTCAATAGAACTAACAGAATCCACAATAAATTAATATTACCAAATTTGTAATATTTCAACTGGACCTTCACTGAAGCAAACAATCATCTTACTCTTCCCTAAAGGAGTCAACAAGCATTTATCATGCACCTGATATGTACTAAAGACTATGCTGAATGCTAGAGATAAAAATAAATACATAAAAACCCCAGTCCCTACCCTCAAGGAGTTTACATTCTAATAAGTGAGATGACATGTATCTATCTATAAACAAGATATAAGATAAAATAGAAGTAATCTCAGAAAGGAGGAATTAACAGTGGGGAGAGCAGAAAGGCTTCTTGAAGAAAGCAGGATTTGAGCTGAGTCTTGAAGGAAGCTAGGGAAGCCAGGAAATGGAAATGAGATTCCAAAGAGGGAAAACAACCAGCAAAAAGATAAGAAGGATCAAGAAGACCATTGTCATTGTATTCTTATCTCATTCCTCCTGGTGTCTATTCCAACATGAAACAGACTTTCTCTTCTCTTCTAATTAACTCATACCACTCCTTCACCCAGCCATATCTCCTGGTGAAGATGTCATCTCAGACTTTCCTAAGATCAAAGCTATTTGCCTTGAACTCCTTTCTTGCCTCTTTTATACATTACAGAACCTTTTGATGTTATCACTATGCTCTTCTCTCCTTTAATCTTATCTTTGATGAAAAGGTGGCACTTCTCATTGCCAAGATCAACACCTCTACATATACCTTCTTTCCCATTCCCTTTCATCTGATTTCTCTCTCTTTTCTCTTTCTGTGTGTGTGTGTGTCTCTCTCTTTATCCCTCTCTCTCTCCCCCCATCTTTTTTTAAAGCCCTACCCATCTACAGATTCATTCCCTGTTGCCTACAAACTCACTCAGGCTGCAATCTATCCTTAAAATCCCCTCATGGAACTAACAGGCCTTCAATCTATAACCCTGTGCTTCTTTTATTCACAGCTAAACTCCTAGGGGAAACAAAACAAAACAAAAAGGTCTATACTCATTGCCTCTATCTCATCTTTTCTCACTTCTCAACAGTTTGCAATCTAGCTTCTGACATCATGACTAAAACGGAACTTCTTTCTTCAAACTAACAATTTCTTAAATAAAAAATAGAATGTCGTTTGCTTAATTCTCATCTTATGTGATCCCTCTGAAGCATTTGACAAAACTGGACATCCAATTCTCCTAGATTCTCTCTCCTCTCTAAGTTTTCACTCTAGCTCTCCTCCTCTCTATCTGTTAAATTTATTATCCTTTGTTGGATCATCACCCATATCATCCCCCCAAGCATGAATGTACCCCATGCCTCTCTCCTGGACTTTTCTTTGTCTAAATTCTCTCCTTTAGGGTTCTCATCAACTCCCAAGGGTTTAATTATCATTCTTTATGCATATAATACCCAAATATGCATATTTAATCTTGTTCTTCCACCTGTCTTCCATATACTAGTTAAATGTCCTATAGGCCCCTTAAGATCAATATATCCAAAGAAATTTCATTCTCCCAGGACCCACCTACATTTCTTGCGAGGTAACCACTATACTTCAAGATATTCAGGACTGCAACCTCAGGCTTTTCTTTAACACTTAACTCTCCCTCACCCTATCTGTGAATTACCAAATCTTATTCTACCTCCCTTTCTCTCACATTCATCCCCTTTTTTCTACTTACACATCCACTACCCTCCCACCCTGAGAGTTGCAATAGACCCCTTAATGATCTCCTTGGCCCAAATCTTCTCTTCTTCAATCTATCCTCCACAGAGTGACTGAAATGATCTTCCTAAATCACAAGTCTGCTCATATTATTCCCCTGCTTAGTAAACTCCAGTGCTTCCAATTGCCTCCAGTCTCAAAATAATTTCCTTTGTTATTTAAAGACTTGTACAAGTAGGTTCTAACCTACCATTCTAGTGTAATTATATATTACTCTACTTCATGCCCTCTATAATCTAGTCAAACTATCCTTCTTGTCCCATAAGTGACAATTATCCCTTCTATGAGCTCTGCAATGTCTCTCCCCAATATCTTGAATATGAGTCTCCTCAATTCTGCATCTCAAAGTGCTTATTTCTTAATTCTTTTCAGCATTCAACTTAATCACCAGCATATTATTTTTTATGATTATTCCCCCATTTGCCAATATCTTTACTTTCCAGACCTTTCTGCCCTATATTATTTATCAGGCACACAAGGTTCAAATTGAACCAGTCCCTGTCTGGTTCCATTACCAGGAACTTGGTTCAAGCTTTCAAGTGAGATGTAATTTAAGTATATAAATTATCCACAAATGTTATATAGATATATAGACAATATCTTCTTGATAGCAAAGAAGCTCTAAGAGAGCAAGGACTGTTTGACTTTTTCTTTGTTATCTCTAGGACAGTGTCTATCACAGAGTAGATGGTAAATAAATATTTGTTGCCTAAATGAATACACGCTACAAAAGTACAGTGCCTACAACACAAATTTTGCATGAGACAAGCTCACTAAAGCCATTTCTGATACAATCTTCATGTAAATCTGAGCAGAAATGCTCCCTGGCTTTGGGCATGTTTTTATTAACTTGGCTTCACGACTTCGCAAAGCCTTCTGAAAAGACTGTCACTATGACATCTTTCAGATTGTGTTTTTTGCACTGTATATATTTTTCCTCACTCAGGACTATTAATTGTTGTTAATTGCCACCATTCAGTCCTTCCCCACTGGGTGGCAAGGGATGAGCAGATATGTAACTTTGCAAACGTGATGCTAGTTCCCCTATCATCCAGTTGGTAAACTATGCCATTTCGATTAAAATAAATTTATTCTCCTCTCTAAATTGTCACCTGAAGAGTGTGAAAGAAAAAGTAGAAATCAATTATATTTTCAAATATTCTACATACAAGTATAGGCATAACCTGATGAATTAACTAGAATAATCCCAGATAAGTGTCATTTTAAAGATGACTGATTCTTTTCTTTACTCCCAGATGAATTGTAATTCTTTAGTCTTTATGCATAAACAGAGATCATGAGATAACTAGGTAGATGGATAGAAGGATAGCTTTAGGGTGAGAAAATTCTGGTATATACCTCTCATACATACTACCTCAAAGAGGTAGGAAACAGAATTGGTCAAGTCACAATTTCTTAGCTCTTGAGTCTATATGTTACACAGGAGCTGGTAGATTCTACTGATGAGGGGAGTTTCTAAACCAAGAAACTCTTACAGGTCAGGACTGGGAAGAAGAAAAAAGAGAAAAATAGACCACAGCAATCCAAAGGACGTTAAAGATTAGCTATTCTAGTTCCTTCGCATTACAGATAAAAAGACTAAATCCCAGAAGACTTAAATGATTCACCCAGACTTACACAGCTAGATAGGGACAGGCCCAGACCTAGAACTCTGCTCTAACATACAGCTACAAGTGGAATTTTAGAATGTATTTTAAACTAGATATTCCATCTAGATGATTATTTTTTTCTTTGAATATCCATAGGCAACTGAACAGAATGAAATTTGTAGCTATTCATGATTTTCATTTATATTTATGACAGAATTCATTATGTTAGATCCATGATCAACAGTAACTTGTTTGTTCCAAATTTCAATATTGAATTTTCCTTTAAAGAACTACTTTTCAATCACTTACAAAAGAATGGGAGGGAATGACAAGAAGAGAGGTAATGTAAAGTTTCCTTCATGATTCCATCAGTAAATAATGGGAAACTTCCTGTAAAAGGAATAAAGTAACATGCTGTAACATGCTAGCAGATATCTTTTTCTGTATGTTATCCATTTGCAATTGAAATTGTTGTTGAATCTAGCCTCTTTGTGATATTTATTGGTGAATACTATTACCCATAAAATAATTACCAAACCTAAGAAACAGATACAGAGAAACTAGGGAGATAATTGAAAGACCTGTCTGATCAATAATTATATTCAATTGCTGTAATTTAAAGCATATACAAGACTGAGCCGCATAATTCACTCTGATTCAATTATAACAAAAAGAAAGTACAATCTTCTTTTTCATATCATATATACCACAGATTTTCTTTTCCAATTATAGTTGCAACCTAAACAATACAATGTAAATGGAAAAGGTTTCTGCTACATCCCCCACACTTAGGACAAAAATGTAATTAATTAAATGTCTATTGTCTGTGTTATAGCCCCTGAAAATATCCAAAGATAAAAAATTCATTTCAGCAAAGTAGCTTAACTGAATTCAACATGAAGCCCATTTTACTTTAATATAAACCATCATAAACAAATAGGGCATAGAGCTAGATATAAAGGGGGAAATAAGAGAAGTTCCTGAAGAAAAACAATATCTGCTTACCAAGTACTGGGTAAACTAAAAATGCATAGGATCGTCACCAGCAAGAGGCCTCTTGATGCTGAATTTTTTGCTATCATAATACAGGGTCAGGGAAGGGGGGAACCCTAAATACAAAAATTACCATCTGTCTTAGGTCCACTTCAATTCTGCAGCAATGATTATAAAATGGAGGAAAAGGGGCATAGGTTACTAAGAATCATAATTTTTGACCATCTGTTGGTACTCAAAATATGAGATACTTGTGCAATATTTAACACATTCCTATACTACCAAAGAGGCTGAATTGCAAAAATATTGATATTCTCACTACAAATGAAACTACAAGATATAAGAAAGTCACATCTATGTGAAAGAGCAGCTTTCAGGCTGTCTTTGAACTGATGGAATTTCTTTTATCACAAGCCCAATGACAATAAGAAACATTATTTTATGAGGTATTTAATTGCCTTACATTGCAGTGCTCATAATAAGCGTAAGAAAAATGATACCCATAAAAAAAAATAGAGCTTATCTGGCAGTATCTGTTGTAGAGGACGAAAATGTAGACAAATTCTGTGAGAACTTGATAAGATTCTTCAAATTAAATTACCTTATATTTTAATGCTCAATGACTTCAATGAAAAGATTTGCATAAGAAATGAGAACATAAAGTATCATATGACTCAAAATCTAGAAAATGTCAAAGTTTTCTAGACTGAATGAAACCCTATAACTAAATGGTATAAAACTAAAGAACTAAATGATTCTTCTTTTCAAGAAGAAATACTGAGAATTGTTAGATACAGTAAGTACTGAATAACCTCATAAAAATGAAATTAACTAGTTCTTAATTGATAGGAAATACTAATGAGAAACTGATTTCTGAATAGCCAACAATCAAAAGTAACACCAAATTTAAAAAAGGAATAATGTACTGTGGCATGGCATATAACAAGTCAAATTAAGCCTGATTTATTTAAATGTTATCCATGCAGAAGAAAAAAATGTGAAATGAACAAATGAAGTTATTGACATGGATTATTTCCATTTGTTATAGAAATTTAAGTGATAGAAAGCAATAGTCCCAACAAGACAAGCAAAAACCCCTAGAAGCCACTTCATTAGCAGCACACTTGGTCTTCTTGTCAAACAATGAGATATCACTCAAGAGCAACACCAATTTAGGAGATGAGCTCATTTATAAACTATTATGGAAGAGGATGGAAAAAGATTATGAACAGTATAAAATAATTATAAGTGGAAAGAAAAAAACTGTTTTGTAGGAAGTTTAGAATGATGCCCAAATAAACTAAACATTCAACGATGAAACATAAAGGAAGACAAAAGATTTTTAAAAGAAAAAAGATGTCAATGTTTCTATAACAGTTTTTTTCACTAACGACAATGAAGCCAGCACTAGATTTGTTCACTAGCAGCATAGCTCCAATGTGCTGTACAATAAAGTAGAAGTGAAGACAGATAGACACAGACAAAGGAGAGACAGACAGACAGAGACAGAGAGAGAACAAGTATTCAGAATGGAGGTTCACACTTAAGGCATAACAATGTGAAGGGCATTAAAGGAACAATTTTTAAAATATCTGAAAGAAGTGAAGTTAGTAAATAATTGGGCAGGGGTGAGGGGGAGGGGAATCACAAGAATCATTACTACCAAAAAAGGAAATCAAGAGCCTATCACCAGTATTTGTTTTTATTTTATCCAATTAAATCCAATTTCATTTAGTTTTGCAGAATAATCTACTTGAAGATCAATGATATTTCTGGTGGAAAGATGAGAAGGGAACAGGCAGAATACCAAATCTTTTTAGTACACAATTGGCTGAAAGGTCCAAAGAATACCTGACCTCACTGCTCTTATTACATATTAACCTTTTTTTAAAGATTTGATTAGGTAACCAAAAGCCAGTAGTATTATGATATATTCTTCCCTGACAAGGCACTTACCATGTATATGTCAAGATCATGAAAAAAATTCTTTGATCTTTTCAATAGCAAAGAAAACTTTATTGACCATCCTCTGACTATGAAAATAAAACACAAATATTCACCAAAAAAGTGTTGTCCAGTGCATTTGAGGATGGCCATCAGAATATTCAACTGGAAGAAATAATTCCTATACATAGTGAGGTCTTTCAGGTGTTTCTACTTCAGAATAAGCCTGTACTCATAAATTCCAGTTCTGTAATCTTACATAGTCTCATAAATACAATAGCTAATCAAAATAATAGGAAATCTATACATTAAACATTACTGGATAATGACTGTTTTTTTTTTGTCCAGTCTATGATATGAAGCTGAATGGACAACATATAGTATTGACTCACCAATGCATATATTATTGTCATTAGATCTTCCCATATTTTAAGCTAAAAGGTATTTTCAAAGTTATATAACTGAACTCCATTCTTTCAAATTTGATAAAACTAAAGCTCAAAGAGATGGAATAATGTGGTCAAAGCCAGAGAGATAAATCAAAGAGTCAGTCCTGAAAGTCAGGTCCTCAGACTCCAATTTAGGCATTCTTTCCAATGCTATACAATTGTCACAATCTCACAGGTAAGATGAAACTCAATTGAAAAATAGAAAGATGGACAGATGCTGCTGAAGGACAATGAACTTGGCCCTGAATTTAATAGGAAGAGAAAGTAGATTAAATCACATCTTCAGAAATTCAAAGTGTGTGCAATGACCCCAAGCATTTCGTTACTATTTAATTATACATTTTTATACCAATATAATGTGATGTGTTTTGAGAAACCAAAATTGTGAGTCAAACAAATGAAAGTGAAGTGAAGTATAGCAGGCATAAATTAGCTTTAACATATTGCAAACAATAGAAGGTCCTCTGAAAGATATCATCAAAGAGATTTACAACAGAAAAGGAAAACTGTTCATGAAGTAAGAGTGAGACATAATAGATGAACCTATTTCATGCTTAAGGAATATCTGCAAAATAGAAAGATATCAAGAAGAAGGACCTCCAAATTTAGGTTGGACTCCTGCAACAAATTTTTGGCAGGACATAGAGAAGTTGCACAAGATAAAAAAAAATGTAATTGTTATTATATGCACTTTGGGAGGAAATCATAGTTCCACTGAGGTATTAAACAATGTTAAATATGATTAAAATGAAGTGAAAGCATTGTAATGCCATGCACCAGCAGATTCCCAAAAGAATGCTACTGTGAACAGCTTTTAGAGTTCAGATTACAAAATATAGTGAACACTCCACTTATTCCATTACAAATCAAGACAAACATTCAAAATATATCACAATATAATGTTCACAACATTACATTTTATAATATTACATCTTATCACAGAAAATGGCCACACAGTTTTCACTACAGTGGCCACAATATTCAGAACAAGGAAAAATAGAATCAAACTTCAACTCATGGGGCAACTCAATCATTAACAAGAAACAATAGAATACTCAAACTTCCACTCATGGGGCAACCATTAACTTAATCAGTCACTAATCTAGATTTACAATTACTAAATATCTTGATCACAAATACAGTCATTTGAAAACCACACAAACCCTCCACCCCTCGGTGTCCAAAAAACCTCAGTTTCATCCAAGTGGAGGTTTTTTCTTCATCTTGACTCTGGGTGGTCTCTCTGATTCCCTGGATCCCCTTCCAAGGTCCCAGCTCCCTCCTGAATCCGCCAAACAGTCACC
>JAQQSV010004042.1:0-14936 GCA_028646515.1 Pseudochirops corinnae | reverse complement strand
AACTACATCCAACTGGAACTTGAGATACACAGGCACTGTGGTTGGGAGATCCATCCTGCCCTACCAAAAAGTCAGAGGGGTGAGAGGGGAAGACACAAGAGAGAATAGACTGGAGGGAGGGGGGATACACTGGAATGGCTGTTTTGGGGTGGTAGGTAGGGGAAAGATGGGGAGAAAACATGTAACTCAAAATCTTGTGGAAATGAATGATGCAAACTAAAATAAAATTTAAAAAAACAAAAAAAAATAAAAGTCTTAATTAAAAAAAAATAAAAATTAAAAAATTTTAAAAAAACAATGTAAAAGAACAATACAATGAAACTGACCATGGTAATGGTAATGAAAAAAAAAAAGATTACTACTTCATTGAAAGTCATATCTTTTACATCTTTATCACATTTGTCACATATCACATAATTCCCCCTTTAAAGATATAGCTTATTCTCATATCATTCAGAAAGAATGAGATGCTTTAAGGGCATAATTTTATATATGAATATATAACTGTTAAATCAATGAGCAAGCAGGTGTCAAGTCTAAGAAGTGATTTGTCCTAATTGCTTAAGTTAGAAAATCAAAAAAAGCAGTGGCCACAACTTTAGAATAGTAAAAATAAAAGCAATAGGGTCTTTTATACTTGCATCCAATGATAGTAGCTCAGAGATGTTTGAATATGGTAGCAATGAGATTCACCATAAAAAAAAAAAAAACCTTGACAATTCACCTGCGACGGTTACAGAAATTTATTATGAAAGGACATGGTTGTACCAATTCTAAGACTATTACTTCAGGACCAAGATTAAAGGCATGGACTAATCTAACATACGTATAATAGGACAAAGCTTCCCTAGCTCTGTTTGATTCCGGATAAGAGTCAAAGTTAACTTTTTGGAACAGCCACTTATATAGCAAAAGTCCACATCATCCACACAGGGTATCATCCCCAGGCTTAGGATGAAGCAAGTGAAAACCTTTTCCTATTTAGAAAGGAAATAACACAGTGGAGAAACTGAATCAAGAGGCTCTAGCTTTTACCTTCACAAGACTATCTTCTCAACCATCCCAGGTACTTAAGTCCACCTGTATCATTTTTCTGATCATTTTCCCTTTGTGCAGCTCATAGCATCTCCCTTGAATGACGGATTACTGACTTAACAGTAATTCAAACAGCTATATCTGAATTCAAACCTCAGAGAAAGTTAAATTATATTCCAAGAGATTCTACCTCACACAGTGTTTCATAATCACAGTTTAGGGCAGGGCATGATTTTTTCTCTTATTGTTGTAACATTCAGTTAAAGTAAACCATAATTAATAAAAAAAAAAAAACATTTATTCTTAGTACTTACCATGTACATAAAAGATCTTCCTAAAAAGAAAAAAGCTTTCAAACACACACACACACACACACACACACACACATATATGAATGAAATACATACATACATATAACTATAAATAAACATTAAGAAAATAATCACATTTTGGAATTTTATACATAAGGTGAATTTAAAAAAAACAAAAAACACTGGCCACTTTAGCCTGGATGTAGTAAGGTATTTCAGTAACCCTTAAAAGAAAAATCCTTTTAAACTAAATTAGCTCAAAGATGTAACTGTAATACATATAATTTCCATAATTATATGCCAATGATTTGCCAATTACATGAAAAAAAACCCTGCTAACTCAAAGTGAAATGTGTGAATATTTACCAAAAACAAACAAACCAACCAAAAAACCCACCCCAAACCTCAGGTTAACAGATTAATAGATAATTTAAACAATCCAATCTCAGGTGGGAAAAAATTGAACAAACCATTAAGGAAATTCCAGAGGAAAGGGAAAAAAAAAAACAAATCAATATCACATGAATTTAAGAGTAAATTCTATCACTAGTTCAAAGAATAACTCATTCCAATATCACATAAACTGTGTGAGGAAAAAAAGAGAACGAAAGGATCTCACCAAAATCCTTTAATGCCATAGAGGACTTTCCAACATTTCTAAAGAAAAGACCAGAGTTTGAGTAAGAACTCTGAAACATAAATACAAGAGTCAAGAGAAACAAAAACAATTAAAAATATTTAAACAATTAGGACTGTATGAAAAGGTAGCGCTAACATTCTAAGAGGGGGAAAAGAAACAAGTATCTCATTAGAAGCTTAATGTGTCCTCAAAGGGTTTTGAGGAAATTAAATGAGAAAAACAGAGGACCTGGGGATAGACTGGTTCTGTTCTGAGGACTTGACAAAGGGAAAAGAGAAGGAAAGGTAAACAGAGGTAAAAGGTAGAAAGAGAAAGAGGAAAACACTAGAAAAGAGTAGGACTTCTGATTTCTCATAATTGGGATTCATGAAAAAAAGCATATACAAATAGAGGAAGGGACAGGAAAGGCGAACATTAAAAGAAAATCTTACCTGAAATAGATAAAAACAGGCTTAAAGGTTTCTCTCTCTCTCTTTCTTTCTCTCATTTACTCTGTCTCTGTCTCACTCACACACACACACACACACACACACACACACACACACACACTGTTTGCTGTAGAAATAGCATCAAACTCAACAGGGAAATAAGGGGAGACAAGGAGGAGTGAGTTAAGAGGGAAGGAATAATAAGAAGCCAAATAAACTTCCTGATACTCAAGAGGGGGATTAAAAGGAAAAAAAGAAATTGGATATAAGGGAGTGTCCATCAACTGGGGAATGGTTGAACAAATAGTGTTACATGACTGATGCAGAAGGAAGTGACAAGCGACAAGAACCAGGAGAACAATTTCTATAATGCCAACAAGATGGTAAAGACTGAAGAACTTGGATCAAAGCAGTAACCAACCAGGCAGCTAGGTGGCATCGTGGACAGAGTGCTGGTCCTTGGTTCAGGAAGAACTGAGTTTAAATTGGACCTCAGATACTTACTAGCTGTGTGAGCTTGAGCAAGTCACTTAACTCTGATTGCCTCAAAAAAAAGCACAGAAGAAAAGGGTTTTCAAAAGGAAGGACAGTTTTGAAGGTAATGTGTAGAACTTAACTTGTATTTTAAAACAAGAGGTATAAAATGGAGATTTCATGGTTTCAAAATACAATCTTTTGAGGTGTTTAACAATAAAAAATTAAAACAGAAATTGTAAAAATCCCACTGATGATACAGATAAGGCAGGGAGTGCTTCACTCTAGTCCTCAAACACAACTCACCCCCTAGGCCATCTTCTGCCCCAAGGTCATCAAAATCTTTTCACAATAAGAAGCCCACAGGAAAAGGAACTAGCCACCTCCCTGCTAAACAATCCTATGTATTTTTCTTCTCTCCGTGTTCTTGTCAACCCCTTGGCAAATGCATTCAATCTAACTTTCCCACATTCCTCCCTGCCCAGCTTCCTCCTCTTGTTATTAACAGTGACACATACCAACTACTCAGCCTGGCATGTAATGTCCTTGACCATCTAGCTCCCACCCACTTTTTCCACTCTTAGTTCTCCTTCGGGCTCTCTCGGATCCAGTCAAACTGGCCTGCTGACTATTTCTTCCATGTCACATTCCTTCTCCCTCCCTTGGCCCAAATCGTCCTCCCTGTTTGGGAACACATTCCTTCCTGGCCTCCCCCTCAGAAAACCTCTAGCTTCTGTCAAGGCGCAGCTCTGGTGCCCCTTTCTCCATGTGGCCTTGAAGAGGTTACCCATAAAGAGGGTTAGGATTGCTCTGGAGACCCCAAAATACCAACACACCAGGTCCTGCCGAAAAAATTCAACTCAAGTCTTCTCAGCCAAAGAAAAGTTTATTGAAAGTTCATTAAAAGTTTGCCATATTGGGTAGACTCTTAAGGAGCCTAGATATCTGTAAGGCTTGCATTGGGCAAGCAGGCCAGAATCATCTGACACAGAGTAAGTCTATGCCAGAGTAAGTCTATGCTAAGCCATTCTATGGCACTCTTATACCACATGGAGGGAAGATGGGATCTTATGTACAGAAAGGTTGTGGGAGGAATCTAGGGGTGGTCTAGAGGAGGAGTTTGGGGAGGGTCTTCAGGAGGAGTCAATGAGGTCAAATTCCAATAATGAGTTTGGGGAGGGTCTTCAGGAGGAGTTAATGAGGTTAATGCAAGGGTGGATCAATATCTTGATAGGCTCAAGGGTGGGAAGCAGATGGACAATGGAGGGCCAGGCTAGTTAGGCCCAGCCACAATGAAAAACTCATGGCCTCTGCAAATGCCTCATCAAGTGGGAAGATCCAATCAGACTTCAAGGGGTTTCCCAGAGCCTGCACCTCAAAGATTCAAGGAGAGCTCAAGGGGGGGGTCCCAGAGCCTGTATCTCATCAGCCTTACCTGCTCCCCCTCACACCCACTCAGTTGTAAGCACTACTCTCCCTTCTTAAAATTATTTTGTATGTACTTTGAATTTGCTCACTTATGTACATATAAAATGAAGGAACTGAACCAGACACTCCCTGAGGACCCTTCACAATGCAGTCTTGTGTTATCTCTAGTCCCCAACTCCTTCCCCCCACTCCTGACATCGATAATGTAAACCTCATAGGCCCAGACTGTTTCCTTTGTCTTTGTGTTCCCTGGGCCAAGCACAGCAAATAAGAGACACTTAAAAATATTGAATTTCATTTAATTCATGAACTCCTTGCCAACCTTGAGTCTGTCAAGCTGAATTTAAGCTCCACAGTTGTTTTCTTCCCAAACCTTTGATATGTTACCATGCAAAGAATGGTTGCTGAGCCCTGGGTGCCCCCACCCCAACTCTGGACTTCCTATACATGCATTGGCTTCAATCCTGGGGGAGCTTGGTCCTTACAGAGCTTTTTTGCTCAGACTCTCTAGCTGTTTACCCACCCCACCCTCCCAGCGCCCCAGGGAAAATCACTTAGAGAATTTTTAAATTTGTCTGATTTGTCTAAGGTCTTCCCACAGAAAGGAAGAGTGAGTAGAAAGGTATTCAATGTACAAATGTAGATCAGGTATAGGACAGACATTTATTTCGTTCACACAAATGTGGATAGACAAAAAGTTCATGAAAATGCATCGAAAGAATAACAAGCATCAGTAACATAACTGTAATTATCCTCCCAGGAGATTGATACCTTAGACACCAAAACACAAACTATTTTGTGGTGCCTCTGAATCCTCACTTCACCTTCCTCTTGGCTCAGCATGGTCCAGAGAACAAGCCACACCAGGATTGTCCATTCTCCTGCTGGCGACTGATCATCTCCTCCAAGATCACTATACTAGTCGCTGGTAAACAGGGTCGGAGGGGGCCAGGCAATCATCTGAAAAGCTCAGCCAGCTCCTCTGTAAGACCCAGGAGCTCTGTGGTAGCAGTCTGGTCATCACTGGGAAGAGGCTACAGTGAAAATGAATGAAGGGGAGGGGAGGAAGAGGAAGAGTTGTGAAAAAAGACCCCCATTTCCTGAGGACACTAATATCCATCACTATATTGATGATGTCATATTAACTGGGCCAGATGAGAGATGAAGAACAGAAGATAAAACCTAAGAAAATTCAGGGTCCAGTCCACTGGTTTTTGCTTTGTTTTTTTACACTACACATGTGTGTTGTTGAGTTGTTTCAGTCTTGTCCAACACTTTGTGACCCCCTTTGGGGTTTTCTTGACAAAGGTATTAGAATTATTTTCCCATTTCCTTCTCCAGCTCATGTATTTGTGTGTGTGTGCGTAAGTATATATGCATTTTATATATTTATATGTATATGTGTGTATATGTACATATATATAATTTCCCCCAATTACATGTTAAAATAAATTTTTTTTAAAGTTTTGAGTTTCAAATTCTATCTCTCCTTTTGTCTTTCACTTCCCTGAGATGGTAAGCAATCACATATAGGTTATATATGTGCAATCATGTAAAACATTTCTATCCAGCTCTTTTTACAGATGAGGAAACTGAGGAAGGCTGGGTTAAGTGACTTGCCCAGGGTCACACAGCTAATAAAGGACAGATCTAAACTCAGGAAGGAGAGTCTTCTTGATTCCAAGCCTGGTGCTCCATCCACTGTGCCACTGAGCTGCCCTATGCATATATAGAACCCAGATGAGTCTAGATATAGTCTGTAATAAGCTACTGACCCTTGACCACCTTGCAACTCTCCCCCTTCCCTGTCCAAAAGAAAAAAAAAGCTTGTTGGACTCCTCAGGCTCCCAGAAAAGCATTTTGATGGCCCTTCTTTATTGAGTTGTTCACAAATTTACTATATTTGAACAAGCTATTGCCTGAGAAGATCTAAAGCAGGCAGGTTCTCCTTAGCTGGCAAGTTTCCTTTTCCCTAGGATGATTCCTTCCTATAAAGTGTTTAGGGGACCAAGTGGCAAACAGAAGTAAAGTGACTTGCCCAGGGTCACACAGCTGCCAAGGGCCTGAGGTTATATTTTGATTCAGTTTTCCTGACTCTAGGACCAGCGCTCTATCCACTGCCCCACCTAGCTGCCCCAGTAAAGCTAGTTTAAAGAAATCAAAAAGCAATCTGGAAGTATGCCCAAAGAACTATAAATAATTGCATATCCTTTGACCCACCAATACCACTTCTAGGGCTTTATCCCAAAGAGATCATAGACGTGGAAAAAGAACTGATATGTACAAAAATATAGCAGCTCTTTTTGTAGTGGCAAAGAATTGGAAATTAAGGGGATGCCCATCAATTGGGGAATGGCTGAACAAGTTGTAGTCTATGAATGTAATGGAATACTACTGTGCTATAAGAAATGAGGAGCAGACAGACTTCATAATAACCTGGAGAGACTTATATAAACTGATGCTGAGTGAGAAGAGCAGAACTTGGAGAACTTTGTACACAATCACAGACACATCATATGTGTGAAGACTGACTTTGATAGATTGGACTACTCTCAGCAATGCACAGCTATAAGACAACTCCAAAAGACTCATAATGGAAGGAGATGCCTATATTCAGAGAAAGAACTAGAAAGAACAGTCTGAATGCAGATTGAAGCAAACTACATGCTCTTTCATTTTCTTGTTTGGTTTTGTTTCCTCTTTCCCATTGTTCATTCCATCCATCATTACAATCCTTCTTTACAACCTGACTAATGTCTAATGTGAAAGTATTTGCAGATCCTACACTTGATTGCATGCCAACATGGCAGGGGAGAGATAAGGAGGGAGAGAAAATTAGAAACTCAAGGGACTGTGGAACTGAATGCTGTAAACTAAAAGTAAACAAACAAATTAATAAAGACCAAAAAAAGAAATCAAAAAGAACAAAGAGTCTGTCAGGCTGGACAATCTAATTCAATCCGATAAACATTTATTAAGCACTTACTACAACTGTACTAAACACAGCTGAGGATGCAATCAATAAAAAAGACAATTCCTGCCCTCAATGGGGGGTGGGGTGGGGTGGGAAGGGTGGGAAGACAGCCCACAAAAAAGAGGCAGGAATTCAATTCGAGGGGAAAAGAAGCTGAGGGAGGTGGTGTCAGTCAAGGCTTGAGTTAGCAGCATGGTGTTGATATTAGCGGGGATGAGTTTAACCAGGGTAGATGAGGGCCTGCTCTAGAGCGATTGATCCATGAAAACATCAGAGAAGGAGGGGTATGTCAGAGATGTTGTAAAGGTGAAATCAGCAGATCTTGGCAACAGCTTGGAAATGAGGAGGGAGAGAGAGTGAGGAATCTAGGCTGACTGCTACACTGTGAGCCTGAAAGATGGGAGGCTAGTGTTGCCCTCTACAGTAAAAGAGAGGCTAGGAGGCAGGGAGGGTTTAGGAGGAAAGACAGTGAGTTCTGTTTTGCACATGCTGAGTTTAAGATGTCTGCTCTACCCAGGTGGCACAGTGGTTAGAGTGCTGCCCTGGAATCAGGAGGGCCTGAGTTCAAATCCAGCCTCAGCTGTATGACCCTGAGCAAGTCACTTAAACCCAATTGTCTCCACAAAAAAAAAATATGTCAACTGGAGATTCAGTTCACTAAAAGAGACTGGAGCAGAAAAGGTAGCTTTTTGAGAATCATCAGCATAGAAGTGGAAATTAAATCCATGGGAGCTGATGAGATCACCAAGTAGCATAGAGGGAACTGAGAGCCCAGGGTGGAATCCTGAGAGGCACCTACGGGTAGAGGGTGTGATCTGGAGGACAATACAGCAAAGGAAATGGAAGAGGAAGGGTCAGATAGATAGGATAGGAGGAGAACCAGGAGAGAGCAGTATCCCAAACACCTAGAGGGAAGAGACTATCAATGAGGAGAGAGTGATGGGCAGTGTCAGCGGCTGAAGACAGGTCAAAAAGAAAAAGGCCTTTGTTTTGGCAACTAAGATCATTGGTAATTTTGGAGAGAGCAATTTTGGTAAAATGATAAGGTTGGAAGCCAGATTGTAAGGGGTCAAGAACAGACTGAGAAGAGAAAGAGCAGAGGCACCTTTTATAAATAGCCTTTTTGAGGAATTTAGCTACAACGTCAGAAAAGATATAGGATGACAGTTAGAAAGGTCAAGTGAAGGTTTTTGGGGGATGGGGAAGACATGGATATATTTCTAGGTAGCAGGAAATGAGCCAGTAGAGAGAGATTGAAAATAACTGAAAAGTAGGGCGGCAGGTGGCGCAGTGAGTAAAGCACCAGCCCTGGAGTCAGGAGGACCTGAGATCAAATTTGGCCTCAGACACTTAACACAAAACTAGCCGTGTGACCTTGGGCAAATTATTAACCCCAAATTGCCCTGTCTTCCCTCCTCCGAAAAGAAAAGAACTGAAAAGAGTAGGGATGGCAGAAGTGGCTATCTGTTGGAGATGGGATGGCATGGAAGATTTGCTAAGGAGTAAAGTCACTTCGTCATGAGATAGGGGTGAAGGAGAAGATAGTGGAAGAAGGAGATGAGGAAGAGAGGACACTCAAGGATACGAAAAAGGAATAACCAAGAGTCATTCCTCAAAGATAAAGTGGTCAAAAGATATGAACAATTTTTGAAAGAATTGTAAATTATAAATTACATTAATTGCCATTTGGAAACTTGCTCCAAATCAATAATAATAAGAGAAATGCAAATTAAAACAACTCTAAGTTTTCACCTCTCACTCTCAAGAAAACAAAACTGAGTCAGTGCTGGAGGAGTTTCAGGGAGAAAGGAATATTCATACACTGTGGTTAGAGCTGTGAATTGATCCATCCATTTGGGCTATTCATTTGGAATTATGCAAATATGTGACATCACTTCATACCTTTGGTCTGAATAAATCCCTGTACTAGGCGTATACCCCCAAGAAGTTCAAAGATTAAAACGAAGGAGTTTCAGCAAGGCTCTGTAATAACAGCAACAAAACTGGAAAGGAAGGGAAGTAAAAGTAAACTGCCATATAAATGTAATAATTCCTGCTACAACAGAAAGGAGAAAAGCCCCAAGAAGAAACCTGAGCTCTGAGGGACTGAGAAAGCAAAAAAGCAATGGTACTACAAGAGTCTCTACTCTTCATGTATGTAAGGGAAGGCAGAGGAAGAGGTAAAAAGTCAATAGATTATGATCAGATAAAGGGATTTCAGACTTCGTGAACATGCAGGTGCTATGTTTATGAGTGATGGTAAGATCAGAGATATGAGCATCTTTGTGTGTGACTAAGGTGGGATGGAGGAGTAGCTCATAAAAAGTGAGTTATGTTGATAAACTGAGAGGTTAGGGTATTTGAGGGAGAGTCCATATTATAAATGTTGAAGTCTTCTAGTATGAAGGCAAAAGTTGGTGAGTGAAAGATGTAAAAACTTCTCAGACTATCCTCTAAAATCTAGTAAAGCTTTTTGGGGGAAACAGGCCCAAGTTCCCCTTCCCCAGAAATCACAAGATTTACAAGGACTCAAAACTCAGAGCAGCAGGGAGTCACCCCTGCCCTCAGTGACACCTCAGCATAAGATATGCCAAATAAGGATAGAAGGGCTTCCTCAAATGTACATTGGGTGGTCTCCTGTTTCCTTGTTCCGGTACTTGAGGTAGACTGCCGTACACCAGAATTCCAGCCAAAGGAAGAAAAGGGTCAGGAGGGGGGTGGGTGGGAGAATTCCGATTTAGGGCTTTATAACTTCACCATTTCCTTTTGTAAATTGCTCCTCCTCCCTGACTACTTGTTAGAGGGAGGGTGGCCCTTTGTCCAGATCAGAATAAACCATTCTTTTCTGCTTCCTACCTTGAGAAGCCTCTGAGTATTATTTGGGTCAGGATCTCTGTTGCACACAGTTTTTGGGGTGTACACATTGGGGAGGAAAGAAAAGCTGTCAGTCAGCTAACAAACTCATTGAGGAAGGAAGGGAATGACCTGGGGTTCCGAGGACAACCACTACCAGGACTTTGGTTGGGTAGTAAGTAAGTATGGAGGAAAAGGGAGAACCTGGAAGTGGCAATGGGGAGTAAGGAGTATTCCAGTATTCCTCCCCACCACAACCAGTGAGATGAGAATAAATGGAGGTGGGAGTCAGTACTGGAAAGAGTGGCCAGGGAGGCTGTGCTGTCAGGGGGAGGCCAGGTTTCAGTGACAGATAGATAGTAGAAGGAAGCAGTGGCAGAGGAGCAGAGATAAGAAGAAAGTAAATTTGTTGCCTATAGAACAGGCAAGGAAATAGAGATTGCCAAAATAAGATCAACTTAATGAAAAGGCAACACCTGGGAATTCAGTGAATTCAAAGTTGCCCTTTCCCCTTGTACATGTTTGTTTCTTCTAAGTCACTGGTTCTCAACCTTCCTAATGCTGCGACCCTTTAATACAGTTCCTTATGTCATGGTGACCCCCAACCATAAAATTATTTTCATTGCTACTTCATAACTAATTTTGCTACTGTTATGAATCTTAATGTAAATGTCTGATATGCAGGATGTATTTTCATTATTACAAATGCAACATAACCCACAAATTGAGAACCGCTATAATCTAAGTGTTCTCTATTCAATGTCTAAGAGTTGTTAAACCTCAATTCTTCAGTGAGACCAAAAAAGGACACACCCTGGAGTAAGAAACGCTTTTAGAAAATGTTTATCATGAAGAATGAATACCAAAGGTGCCGACGTTAATTTTATTTGGTCAGTTCCCATAGAGAAACCTCCTAGGGAGGTGATAGGATGATATCTGAAGCCTCCGCAGGACAGGAGATAAGAGAGAAATCTATGATGAGAAGAATTACAGCTATAAATACCACTAGACCAACTCATTGTAAATAGAGGCAGAAACAGGACGGTAAAAAATCAGCCAAAGAATGTTGTCTTTGCTGGTTGCCTCGGGCCGCTTCCTTATCTCACGCCACGTACTGATTCTTCCTTAACCCACAACCTGCTCTTTCTCAACCATCTGCTACTGGTGGACTTTCCTCCCCCATGCCCTGTGACAGAGGAAATCGACTGGTACTGTACATATTAAAGCAGGAACTAGAACTTAATAGAACAAGAGTGATGAACGAGTGATAATATAACAAGTATTCTATAAATATCAGAATAAAACAGCGGTGCTCCTTTGTAGTCCACCTATAAACGGGTGAATAAAACCTAAAAATACAAAGATATGCAAGTATTCTATAAATACCAGAATAAAACAGCGGTGCTCCTTTGTAGTCCACCTATAAACGGGTGAATAAAACCTAAAAATACAAAGATATGTTATGTTCACTAGAATACTGAATGAGGTTTTTATATTACCTACATTAATCCATTATCCACATTATTATGTATAATATGTAATATATTATATCTATATTACTGTCTTAATAGTGCAGATAACGTGTTTTCCTTCCCTTTGTCTTGCTCTACTCTAGCCACCTTCTGCCATTTGGTATTAAGCAAAGGCAGCATAGTCTGTCTGTACCCTTTTATAGTATTTCATCTAACATCTTAACACAACTAAATCTCTACTTCCCCCAACCTGAATTGAGGATGTACCATTAGTGGAGCTGTGAAGTGGTCTGAATTTTAATTTGGAATTATGCAAGGAAAGTGATTCAACAGTCCATATGCCTTTGACCCAGTAATCTCATTATTGTATATGGCCACTAACAAAGCCAGGCAGAAACAAACATATTAAAATATCCATAGCAGCCCTCTCTGTGGTAGCAAATAACTGGAAACATGGAGAGTGCCCCATCATTTGACAAAGGGCTGAAAAAACTATGGCTCCCACTCTATGATAACCTGCTGGTGGGTCTGCCTGTGTCAAATTTCTCTCCACTACAATCCTTTCTCCGTTCAGCCACCAGAGTGATTTTCCTAAATCAAAGGTCTGATCACGTTACTCCTTACTCAATCAAGTCTTCCGGCAGTTTCCTTTTGCTTCCAGGTGCAAATACAAAACCCTCTGTTTGGCATTCAAAGCCCTTCATAACCTAGCCCCCTCCTAGCTTTCCAGTCTTCTTACATTGTAGTTCTCAATCCATATGCTGCTTCAGTGACACTGGCCTCCTGGCTACTCCAAGAACAAGACTCTCCATCTCTCTGCTCCAGGCATTTTCTCTGCCTATTCCCCATTCCTGGAACTCTCTCCTTTGTTCTGACTACTGACCTCCCCAGTTTCCTTTAAGCTTCAACGAAAAATCCAGCCTTCTACGGGAAGTCTTTCTCAACTCCCCCTTAATTCTAGTGCCTTTCTGTTGTTAATTATTTCTTACTTATCTTGTACATAGCTTGCTTTGTATATATTTGTTTGCAGGTTTTTCTCCCATTAGATTGTAAGCTCCTTGAGGGTAGGGACTATCTTTCCCCTCTTCACATATCCTTAGCATTTAGCACAGTGATTGGCACATAATAAATACTCAATAAATGTTTATTAATTGATTGATTTTGTATGGAAGTAAAACATTTAATAAGGCTTCACTTTTTTTGGCATAGTAAGGTAGTGGGTATAATATTAGACTTATATCAGGGAAGATTTGAGTTCAAATCCTACCTCAGCCACTTGTGTGTCGTGTAATACTGAACAAGTAACTTCACCTCGGCTTCCTCCAGCAAAATGTGGATAATAATCCCTACCTCATAGAGTTTTTGGGAGGATGAAATGGGATGATGCACATATTCTGAAAACCTATAAGGATGAGCTATCATAGAATCAAAGTGGGGAAATTAGCTTCTAAATTAATCACTGAAAATGGCCAACCTGTTATATTTTCCACTGAAAGAACTTACATTGATAAAGCGCCACTTAGGACCCAGCTTTGCAACTAAAGGAGAGTTTTCTTTTTTTTTTTTCTTTTTTTAGCTTTTTGGAGGGCAATTGGAGTTAAGTGACTTGCCCAAAGTCACATGGCTAGTAAGTGTGTCAAATGTCTCATTTGAACTCAGGTTCTCCTGACTCCAGGGCCAGTGCTCTATTCACTGTGCCACCTAGCCGACCCCCGAGAGTTTTCTTTTAGAACACTTAAAGAATATTAACTAGCAGTTAAGTATCCTTAAAAACAAAACACATCAATAAAACTTAAAACACACACACACACACACACACACACACACACACACAAGATGCATCGCCCTCTAGCTTGTCCCTATACTCCTATACTCCAAGGATCACATGACCTTTCCATCTGACTGGAACCATGTGTTGTCCCCCTATGTAATGGTAATGTAATTTGAATTTGAAGACCCCTTTGTATTGGCAAGTAAGCAGGTACTTAGCACTTAGTAATTAGTCAAGCCTCTGTGAAAGAAACAGAAGGTATGAACCCCTGTTCTTGAGTAACAGGAAGGGGTTGGCTGAAACAGGAAGCAGCTGATGCTGTGTGTATATAAGGAAAAGCCCCAGAGAGAGACAGTCAGAATTTCTTGGGACAAGAATGTGGTGGCAGAAGCTATTCTGCTGGAGAGAAAGAGAATTTCTCTCAGCAGCATCTGGAGGCTGGGCTGCTACTGCTGGACTGAGAATTGAGAACAGAGTCAGAATTTCTTGGAGGAGGCTGAAGAGGAAAGCGCCTCCCCCACTCTTCTCCCAAGCTGAAGAGAATGGTTTTGACTTTGAAAACCTAGATGGAGTAATTTTGATTCTGGGAGCCAGCTGAGACTTCTTCTGGGTCTGAGGGCCAGCCAGAGTTGCCAAGGGACCAAGGAAGTATGACCTGTGATGCTGAGACTTGTCTGCTTGTGGCTTTGTTGGGCCTTGATTTCCTGGAAGTGGAGACTGTGAGGGTTCTGAGATGGACTGAACACTGTGAACTTCAATATGGAACAGGAACTGCCCAGAGAACTGGACAAGGACCTGGGAGCTTTTGATGCCTTTGAATGCCTTTGATGCCTGGAAGCAGATGCCTTTGAACCCCAGTGACAGTTTGGTGAATCCAGGTAGGATCTGAGTCCATGGAAGGGGATTCAGGGAATCCAAGAAACCACCCTGAGTTAAGTTGAAAGAGGACTTTACTTGGATACTGTGTACTGACTAAGAAGATTATAATTTACTAGTGACCTAGGGGTGGAGGGTCTGTGTATTTTGTGATGATTGAATAGTGAATAATGAAGGATGATTGACTGACTAAATGATGGTACTTAGTGATTGATGACTGAATAAGTAATTGATTTGTAACCTAGTATGCCCCATGAGTGGAAAACTTTGACTATTGTACTTTGTGACTGAATTAAGGATTTTGTGAATGCTTGAGTTACTAAATGATTGTTCTTTGTTCAAAACTCTATGTGACCACTGTAGTGGAAACTATGTGGCCATTTTCTGTGATAAGTTGTTGTGAATGCTGTATTTTGATTATCTGTGATAAACTGTAATATTGTGAATGCCATACCTTGATTTCTGTGAATGTTTTGCTCTGATTTGTTATGGAATAGAGTGTTCACTACACTGTGTAATCAGAACCGTAAAAGCTGTTCACAGTAGCATTCTTCTGAAAAGCTGCTAGTGTTTGGCTTACACCCTATTAGAATGTGAACTCCTCAACAGGAAGGACTGGCTTTTCCTTTTTTTTCTTTTTTGTGTCCCAGTACCTGGTGGAGGGCTCCGCACAC
>JAQQSV010004041.1:0-14936 GCA_028646515.1 Pseudochirops corinnae | reverse complement strand
GAACTTAAATCTGACTCCAGACCAGGCACTCTGTCTATCACTTAATTGGTATTTATTGCTTGGCCTGGTCAGCCTCATGGGCTGAGGGGGCAGGGATGTTGGTGGTCTCTGAGGGCCATCCTTCATTTAAGAGCCCAGTAGCCTTGGTGCTGGGCCCCCTTTCTGCCCCAGCTCAGCCTGACTTCTCAGTGCCCAGGGGGCAGGGCCTGGGGTCCCCTGATGTAATGCCAAGCAAAGGCAACTTCCAAGGTTCGGATTAATGAAGCAGTGCTGAATGGCCTATGTAATATATTTTGGGGTAACTTTATGATTTTATAACATTGTTGTAATTTCAGTTTTGTGTTAAGTTGTAAAAGCCACATTTCTTCTCCCCCAGCTGTAAAGCATTAACTGTTTCTCCCCCTCCCCCAGCTGTACTTGTCTTTCCCTGCCCCAGCCTTGAGATATTTCCTCTCAAACCATTAACTCTTCATTCAAGGTACTACCTCTTTTTGTCCTAGTAAACTAAACCCATCCACTTCCAAATCTGGATGGGTACATCTCATTTAATTTGACCTCAAATCTGACCACTGGTCGACTTTATGATGTATCAGGGCCAAAACCACACCTCTAAGCCCTGGCGCCCTGCTGTTTGTCCTAGTGAATTATGGGCAAAACACATGTGCAGTTGATGTCAAGGGTGCATGTCCCTTTAAGTATTAACCACTCCCTGGTCCCTCCCTAACTCCACCTTTGTACACCTCATTAGCCTAATGAACTTACGATTGACAGTCTTAGTTCTTAAAAACTGTGTTTCACTTCCTGCTCTTTGCAGATGGCCCTTTCTAGCAGATGGCTTTATCTAGCAGGTAGCTTTTTCTAGCAAGTTGGCCTCTTCTAGCAGGTAGCCTGTTCTAGCAGGTAGGCATTCTAACAGGCCATCTGCCAGCTGCAGAGCATCACACTTTCAAGCTTCTCTGACCCTCTCTCTGCCCTTGCACCTTGCCAGCTTTTCCTAGCCAGGTTTCCTCACCCTACCCCTTTTTGTCCTATGAATCAACAAACTTTTGTAAATCTGCCAAAGGACAGCTGAGCCTGTAATTCTTTTCAGACACGAACCTAGAAAGGATTTCTCATTAGAAATCCCCCCAAAACCTATCCCTCATCATTTTTGGCGAGCCAGCTAGGAGATAGTCTGAGGTCTGAGCTTCCCTGCTATCAGGTGAGCCCCTACTTCTCTTGCCTTCCTCTGTACATTGGGTTTTGAGGGTCGGTCTCTTGCAGACCTGGGTGACATGCCCCCTTTCCCAAAGAAGTTGGAGAGTAGAAAAACCCGACAAGTACCCCCTTCTTTGTCTAGGAGACATTTATCTCAACTGACAGAATTGGTTCCTCTAAACAAGGGTCTAGCAGGAGGAGGAGTTTAAGACAGAGCTTGCCTGGAATGGTTGGCCATGTGCAAAGGAGAGCCCTTGTGGGCTTTAATGAGCTAATGTCTTTCTGGGATGGTCCAAGAGAGGCCCTCTCTGCCTGGGGCCTGAAGCCCCAGCCAGGATCATCCTCTTCCAGAAACTCAGGCTCCTACCTTCATCTTTGCATTTATATCTGGTCTCGATCAGCTGCAATGCCATGGCCATTGGGATGACCCCTCTTTTCTCCACATTAGCAACTTAGAAACCATCCCTAACACCTCACTCTGTCTTGGTGCCCTTTCCAGATAATACATTAGGTCTTAAATTGTTTTTCCTGTTTATCTCTTTAATTTGTTTAAGTCTGAAATTGGTGTATTGTCATCTAAAAGTATTGTAGATTTACTGTCTATTTTTGCCTTTCTTATTTTCTTGGAGGTATAAACACTCTCTCTTTTGTGGTCAGGAATACTGAAAGTCCTCCCGCCCTAGACTGATGTTTTGGGAAATCAACGTAGGCCATCCTTTACCTTAGTTAAGCAGGGCTAGAGGAAAGGCACAGCCCAGAGTTCTAAGGACAGATGGGATGAATAGCCTCTTCTCAGGATTACTGTCAATCACCCTGTGAGAAACATGCCCCTTCTAGAAAGCACAATACTCCTTGTAAAGGCAGGAAAATTCCTATTCTATTTCACATTTGTTGTGAATGGATAACTCCCTAAAGGAGCACACTTGCTAAGGTTAATACAAGGCTATTTGTGTATGGATAAGTCAGCTGGATAGAGTTAATAGAATGAAGGGGAGCTGGGGAACATAAAGAGTGAGATTTTGTTTGAGACTTGAAAGGACCCCAGGAGCCTCAAATGAGGAGGCAGAGAATTCCAGCCATTCTGGAGAGCCAGAGAAAACGTCCAGAGCCTACAGAAGCAGCGTCTCCTCCCTGCTATATAAAGGAGGCCAGTATCATTGGATCCAAGGAGGTGGCAGGAAATCATGTGAGCAATCTCTGGGTCATGATGGGCTTTTAAAGCAAAAGGAAAACCAAGATACTCAGATGAAAGCGTCTGGATTGTCAGTAGTCAGTAAGTATTTGTTAAAGACATCATGTCTTCCATGAACCATCGTATCAGCAAGCACCCCAGCATCCCCAGGGTGGCTGCTAGCACAGGTTCTTAGATCTGCTTTCCTAAAGGAAAGCAACTCAGTGGGTTAACAATCTTAATTTAATCAATCAAACAAATATCATTTACCTATTTCAAGGGAAAAAGTCAGCACCCTGAACTTCAGAGAATGCAAACAGAATAAAAACAGAAGTTACATGCAGTTAAAGAAACAGATCAGCATACCGGTTTCCAGCCATCTGACCATTACATCCATACCTATTCAGTTACCAGAGAGGGAAGCACCAACATCTGGATTTTTCAAAACTTGGGGGCTCAACGGCTTCCCAGAGTCTCATCTGGCCAAATCACACAACTCTTCCCAAAGTGAGCCCCAAAGCAAAACCTCAGATCAGGGCATATATATAGCCTTCTCCTGGGTCAGAGAATGTCACAGCCCTCTTGACCCACCACCCAATCAAATCAGGGAAGGTTCTCAGAGTCACTTAAGCCACTTTAGCAAAGGGCCTAGGGACAGTGAAGATCTTCAGATTCTGGTAACAACCTGTGAAGGCCTTCGGATTAACCTAGAAAGGAAGAATGACTGTCCTGTTCCCAAGGAATTTACATTTTCCAGGGGAAGAAAACACAGAAAAGAAGAGAATTTTTGAGCAAAAGATAATGAAAATGACCAAATGAAAAGAGATTTTTACCTACATGAAAGAACTGCTTTAAATAATAGAAAAACTGGAAAAGTGCCTCCCCCCTCCTGTTAGGAATAGAAGAGCATCAAAGGCCAAGTGCTTTGGCTGAACACGTGCTCTGCATGAGGCAGGTTGGACAAATACGTGAACCCTCCCAAAGTATCAGAGGATTTACATATGTCCACACTCTTGGGTGGTGTCCATCAGTCAGCCTCTGGACCCAGATCTCCAGTGTTCTCAGAATCTAACTGCATGTTGAAATCATTTATGTCTCATAAATATTGTCTGTCGCTCTTATACATTAGCTCAGTCTCCAACCCCAGGTCTTCAAACATTACATTTTTACTGAATCAAGGAACCTTCCTTCCCTATAAGTTACTTTTGTTTCTCCATAATTAAATAATACAAGGAATATTCCTTGGAAACCTGCCAGCTCTCATAAAGCAGTGGCAGCAGATGCCTTTGACCATGACACATCAGAGCCAGTGTCCTCTGAACCCCTCAGTATGAGAATGGAGAACTCTTCTTCCCTTGGTGGGAAACCGTCTCTGCACTCAGTTGAGGCCAGATTGTGAGTGATCTCCCTTTAGAATCCTCTTACTTTAATCCCAGTGAGCATTAATTTCAGACTCTGAGGACATTCACTAGATCATTCCTTTCTTTTTGTTCTTTCCTCAGTCTCACCGTTACACCCCCTCCCACATCCCTCCTTAAGAATACACACAACTTACAACGTCTCATAAAACCTTCACCACATTTTCTTCATATGTCACTTAAGACAGTTTGGGAAGGGAGGAATTTGACATCACTTTCTTTTCCCACAGATTCTTAGACCTCACTGACAGGACACATGCCCTCTCCCTAATTTTATTGGGGGAAACACTTTATGGTGGGACCTTTTTCCTGCTTTTGTGACCACAATGTGATTCTCACTTCAAATAAAAATGCTTTTCTCCATATTCTATTGAGTTCTTAAGTACTAAGTCCCAAGTGTTGACTATGACACTCACATGAATTGTAGGAAAATCCCTTCTCCATGCCTCAGTTTCCCCTCTTAAGACTGATGGTTGGACTAGATGAATCCGGGACACTCTTTGAGCTCTAACTTACATGATTTTGATGGTTTAGGTATTGGTGACTTTCAAGGATATGGTTGTGGATTTCACTGAGGAGGAGTGGGGCCTCTTGGACACTTCTCAGAAAGAGCTGTACAAGGAGGTCATGCTAGAGAATATCCAGAACCTGCTGTCCCTGGGTAAGGACCATGTCCTCTCTTTTCTTGCTATGGTCAGGCCAAAGTTTACACAAGCAGCAGAGAATCTATCCATACTCTTGTTGCATCTCAGCCTCAGAAGCTTCATTAAGTGCATAGTTACCTACCTGGACCAACTTTTCATCTACTTTGCACTTGGCTTAAAGCATTTTCAAGTTAAATAACTTAGTGTTAGTCACGTAGCTGGAGAGAGAGATTTGGGTGAATTCTAAGAGCAAGAAAGCGAAGTTTCAAAAAACAACTCCCATTTCAAGAAGAGATTTCAAATGGTCAGAGGCCCAAAAAAAGTTCTTGGGTAGAATTGTGAACTGATCCAACCATTTTGGAGAGCAATCTGGAATTATGTCCAGAGTTAAACTGCCAATACCCTTTGACCCAGCAATACCATTACTACATGTATTTCCAAAATGATTAGTGAGAAAGGTAAAGAAACTACATATTCTGTAATGTTTATAGCATCCCTCTTTTTGGTGAGAAGGATTGTAACCTGCAGAGATGCTTATCATTGGGTGAATGGCTGGAAAGGGATTGGCTAGAATCTGAGGTGAATGAACAGTAGCTTCAGCAGTGGTTGAGGCTGGACTCTTGAGAATGCCATGAAGTGTTCATCCCAACTCTCCAGGATCCTGTGCTTATCACTGATCCACTCTGCCCTGTCACCCTGACCACTTAGGTATACCATAGGTGGATAGGTCTTCGACCCCCAAATCACCTTCAGGGAACTTGGCCATCTCCAGCTGTCCTGATTTCTGTCTGACCATTGGACCCAAAGGGTTCTGGAGGACAAAATGAGTGTGGTGATGTGGCACAGCCTTCCCTCCCTTAAATCCAATTCAGCTGCAAGTCATGGCATCATCTTCCTGATGTCATGGAGTCCTCCAGAAAAAAACCATGAGCATGGTGGGTGTGGGGGGAGGTGGTGGTCCTGTAGGCTCAGAGTGAATATAAATAGCAGTTATTTCTCCTTAGGCCAGTGACTCCTAGGGTCTTCATATCAAAGGGTTTTTTTAAATTTTTTATTAAAGGAGCCCTCCCTTGACTTACATCTTAAAGAGCTTCATCTCTGCATGAGCACTGCCTCACTCACAGTGGGAAGTTGGAAAGACATTAGCTTAAAAAGGCCAAGGTGTCCCACTGGGTCCTTGGCCATCTCCAGTTATCCTGATCTCTTTCTGACCACTGGACCCAGATGGCTCTGGAGGAGAAAGTGAGGTTGGTGACTTTGCTCAGCTCTCCTTCACTTAAGTCCAATTCGAATTCTGGTCATGGCATCATCTTCCTGGTGCCCTGGTCCTCTTTGAGAAATGAAGGACAAACCACACAGCCTTCAGGGCATCATAAAATGCTTTGGATTGTTTCTGTCAGAACAACACTGAATTTCATGTGCCTTCTTACAGAGCCAAGAATCCTGAATCTCTCTAAGCTCTACTTGCTTTAAAATTTTGGTGGAGTTAAACAATGGCTTTCTTAGAGATGCATTGAGTAACCTACTGGTAGGCCTGTTTTCATTTTTATGTAATACCTTCTACATTTCCCTATGATTTTCATCAAAACCAATTTAGATTTTTACTAGCATTTTAAACTCTGACATCTGACCAGTCCTTCCCTGCTGGAATGTTGAAAAACCCATGTTTTGGCTCAATATTCTCTCCAAGCTGTTCTCCCATGAAGAGTCATTTTTAGCTGTTGAGGTTGTCTTCTGGTCTCTTGCCTTGGGGATGCTCCTTTTTGTTGAATATGAAGGTTTAAGCTCTGTCAGGTCCAGCGCTCTGTGATGCATATCTCCTGTGTCACTCTCACATCCAGTCTGTCTCTTCTCCATACAATGACATGGTCTATTCAATGCCAGTGTTTTCTCCAAGAGGACTTCCATGAAGTTTTGTTGTATTGAAGTTGGTGATGTGAATGTCTTGAGTTGCAAAAGTCTTGAGTAACCACTGTTATTGCATTTATTTCCGTGAGTATCTCGCTCTCCTTCCCTCTTTTTCTCCACATAAATATATATTTATATATATATATGTTTTTTAAATTGTTTTCTTCAGGTATATGGCCCAGGTTTGAAGTAAGTGAAATAACTAAAAATTTGGCAATTTTTGTGGAAGAATGTGACCTGCAAAGATTCATAAGTGATGCTCCTTGTGACTTCAGTTTCAGAGGTATCTATGACTTTATTATCAAAGTAGATGAAAATCCAAAAAGTGACTCTGCATTTCAAGAAATTGGAAAGAAATGCAGACAGTCTTCAATTCCAAATCACTGTAATAAAATGACTCCAGGAAATGACTGTCTTCTAGATACTGAATATAAGAAATGCTTTACTGAAGAGGTGGAGCTTTTTCAGTCCCTGCAGAAGGCTCCTGGAATGCTAATGTATCCAGGAAATCAGTGTGAGATGGCCCTGAGCTGGCTTTCAGACCTCATTATAGAACAGAAAAGTGATTCTGGAGAAGTGGTTTCTGTGAGTAATAAATATGAGAAGGCCTTGAGTCAGAACCCTAAGCTCATTACTCATCAGCACATTCCCATTAGAGAGGAGGCTGATGAGTATAATCAATGGGGAGCAACCTCATCCCGTCACTCATCTCTTCCTTGCCAGCCTCTATTTCACCAAGGAGTGAAAAGATATGCATGTCCTCCATGTGAGAAGACCTTTGGTTGGAATTCAGATCTGGACAGACCTCAGAACATTCATGTTGGGGAGAAGTTTTATGAGCATAATGAATGTGGGAAGGTTGTCTGTTCCAGATCTCTCCTTATTGACCTTCATCGAATCCACACTGGAGAGGAACTTACTGAATGTTTTCAGTGCAGAAAAGCTTTCACAAAGAGATCCAAGCTTACTGTACATCAGAGAATCCACACTGGAGAGAAACCTTATGAATGTAACCAATGTGGAAAGACTTTCAAACAGACTAGCCATCTTGTTACACATAAGAAAATCCACATTGGAGAGAAACCTTTTGAATGTAATCAGTGTGGAAAAGCTTTCACACATAAGAATAATCTTCTTGCACATCAGAGAATCCACACTGGAGAGAAACCTTATGAGTATAAGCAATGTGGAAAAACTTTTGCACAGAGATGCAATCTTACTGCATATCAGAGAGACCACACTGCAGAGAAGCCTTATGGATGTAATTGGTGTGCAAAGGCTTTCACAGAGAGGCACAATCTTGTTGCTCATCAGAGAATCCACACTGGAGAGAAACCTTATGTGTGTAATCAATGTGGAAAAACTTTCAGACAGAGGTTTGCTCTTAGAGCACATCAGAAAATCCACAGCAGATAAAAGCCTTATGCGTGTAGTGAATGTGGGAAGGCTTCCACAAAGAAGGACCATTTTGCTGAACATCAGAGAATCCGCACTGGAGAGAAACCTCATCTACGTAATCAATGTGGAATGGCTTACACATGTATAAGCAATCTTACTACACATCAGAAAATCCACTGTGGAGAGAAGCCTTATGGAAGTAATCAATGGGGAAAGGCTTTTGTGCAGAGCTCCCCTCTTGCTAGACATGGAACAATCTACGCTGGTGAGAAACCCTACGGATGTAGTGAATGTGGAAAGACTTTCAGGCAGATCTCCAGTCTTGTTGTATATAAGAGAATCCACACTGGAGAGAAGCCTTGTATGGATTGTAATCAATGGAGAAAGGCTTTCCCACAGAGTTACATTCTTGCTAGACATCAGAAAGTCCATACCTGAGAGAAGCCTTGGGAATATAATCAATGTGGAAAGGCTTTCAGATTCATCTCCAGCCTTGCTTTACATTGGAGCATCCACAGTGGGGAGAAACCAAAGGAAGTTGATTCATCATATCTGAGGGAATGATATAGTTACTGTGTTCATATGTCAGTAATAGTCCTTAGCTATGTTCAATTTCATGCAGTATTCATTAAGCTTTCCATACATTCAATATCCAGCAACTGTTGAAGGCAGAATTCACTACCCTTCCGATATGGTCTCAATTATATCCAAATCAGTTTTTGATGGACTTTAAAATTCCAGACTTGATCTGGTCTGTAGGTAGGCTAGAGGAAGGGGGAGTATTTTGGGGGGCTTCAGAGGACAGCTTGCCAATAGGAATTAGAAATCTTTGATTCACTGAGTAAGTTGAAGGGAGAAGCTACCCCAGGAAATGATGGGGAGCAAGCTGGTGGAATGTTGGATCAGGAGGACAATCAGCACAAATGGTACATTCTGGAGTCTTACATCAATACAGTGATCAGTAGTTTTCATAGTCAATAGTTGGTTGAAAAATGCAAGGTTACTATATGCTAATATTAAAATATATAATTTGATTATTTTCTAATAGATGGTAGATGATCGTTGTTGTTATTATCACTTATTATTTAAAGTGTAACCCCAAAGTCCCCTTACTTTGGCTGGGAGACATCCTAGTGCCTCAAACTGCAGCCTTACAGAATCTCTGAGCCCTGTCAGCAGGGCTGGGGAGATCTTTTCATAGATTGAATCAGAAGTCCAAAGAAACCTCACAAAGATCTCTTCAGAGGATTTTGCTCTGCTTTTCTCCCAACACTTAGTCACTTATCATTATCATCACTTTCTTCATTAAAACAAAATATACCTCATTATTTTTCAAGTATTTTATCTCATTCTGTAATAGGAACATTTAAATTCTAAAAGCATCCACTTCAAAGGTAACCTCCCTTAACAGCTTTTTTCTTTTTAACTTAGAAGAGAAAAACAGGTCAATAGAATACATCTTCAAAAGACATTACAGGGAAAATCAGTCACCCTGTCTCCTTTTACATCTATGTGAGGCAGGGCTGTGCCAGGTCACCAGCCTCACTTTCCCCTCCAGATTCATCTGGGTCCAGTGGTTAGATGTAGTTCAGGACAACTGGAGATGGTGCAGGATGCACTGGGGACTTTGGCCTTCTCAAGCTAAGGCCTTTTGCAAGTCTCAGTTTGACAGGCAAAGCCCGTTCAGTGATTCAAGGGTTAATAAGAAGTGAGGCAGAGAATGGCCTCTTTACCTAGAAAAAATTTAAGAAAAAAACCAGGTATCTGGGTGGGGAAGACCCTCAGAGTTTCTGATTAAGACAGAAACAATCCTTTACATTTTTAAAACAAGGTAGGTATTAAGAAGATAGTAAAGTTCTTTAAGCCAGAAGGAGATTGCAGACTTGGGAGACTCCTGGGTGTGGTTTAAATGCCAGTAACCATTTAAGTTCAGCCCAGCCCCTGACAATATATTATTGTACTGTACTTAGGCATTTGGATTCATTTTATCAGGATCATGATGAAAACCCTACATAGAGTATTTTATTTTAGCCTTTTAAAAGTACTGTTTCTTTTATTATCTTGAATATAACTAGTTACTTTTCTATAGCTGAGGAAATAGTTCTCCATACTTGAAACTAGCTTAAGTTGCAAATCCAGTCCCCCTGGAGGATGATACTGCTGCCATATAGAAGACAGAAGCAAAATATTTATTCAGACAACAGAAAGTCCAATCCATCATAGCAACAAAGAAGTTAATATGGCATAAGACAGCAGGGGGCCACACCATTCTTTAGCCTTCCCACTAATAAACATCTGCTTGCCTGTGTCCTCTCCCTTCCACCTTGCTAGCTACTCTGACTTCCCAGCTTCTGATCCAGCCTTCAGAAACTCTTCCCATCACAGGCTCCATGTGATTACATTGAACCTACTGGGGGCAGAGAAGATCCTCAAATTACCATTACCACTCTATTCAGCAAGAGCTTTCATATCCCTTACGAAGCAGCAATACATTAAGAATACATTTCATTACATAGGTTAAGGGGAGTTTAGGGATCACTGGTGTCAACAAATCTTTACAACAACATAAAAGGGCTAACAGAATATAAACACATAAAACAGTATCTTAGGGTGGGGGCCTGAGCACAAACCCCCATCATTCCCCGCTCAAACGAATGGGGCTCAAAATCTTGGGGTAAGTGGTAAAGATTTCTTTTCCCACAATTACTTGCTGCTGAAATTGAACATACAGCTGCCCCTGCCCCAAGAGATCTCATTTGGAAGGTCAGTTCAGTAGAATTTGGTAATCATTTTCTCCTGAGTAAACAATACTTACAGTATTATCTTTCCCATATGCTATAATTTTCACAGCCTTTGGAACATTATCTGGTTTCCATTTCACCCATACTTTAGCTCCCAATTTAATTCTATCACTGGAACCAATCCCTTCAGTTCCCCTGATAGGTATTTTGGAAGGAGGATCAGCTTTCACAAGGGATATTGTTTCACAAGAAATAATGATCACTTGAACTATTCTATCATTTTTACAAGATTATATGGGTTCTTCACCCAAATTTTGGAATGTCACACTAATTTCTCCTTGATAATTAGAATCTATTACTTCAGGCAATACATGAATTCCTCAAGCAGCTAATCATGATTCAAGTAATTTTTGTCCAAATGATTTTAAAGGTTCTCATTCATATTCCAGTGGAGATAATTTTTATTTCTTTTCTAACCAAGAGTCATCATGTCCTGCCAAACCAGGTGTTCCTGGATATGGTGCTGGGATATCTTGCCTCACAGTCCAATACAAATCATTGGGATCAATTTAGTTCAGGGTCATCATTCTGGCTAGAGGTGTACTTCCACCTACTGGTTTATTATTTAAATTATGTAAAGCAGGGAACAGTTTATCCTTCCAATGTTGATTCAAATTATTAGAACTTAAATTCCTTAACTGTTCTTTCAATAATCCATTCATTCTTTCAGTTAACTCAGATGCTTATAGATAAGATGGAATATAATATATCCATTCTATATTTTTTTGGTTTTTGGAAAGGGGAGGGCAGGGCAATTGGGGTTAGGTGAGTTGCCCAAGGTCATGAGGCTCATAAGTGTTAAGTGTCTGAATCTGAATTTGAACTCAGGTCCTCTTGACTCCAGGGCTGGTGCTCTTTTCACTGGGCCACCTAACCATCCCCATTCTATATTGTTTAATATAAAATATCTCTTCATTTCATTACCTTTGAAATGTGACCCAATGTCACTTTTGATCTGCATTAGGGTTCCATAATGTAGACTTATGAAATCTAGAGTTTTATAGGTGTTTTTCTGGGATGCATTCTTATAAGGACAAGCCATTAGTATATGTGAAGCCATGTCAACACAAGTACATATAAATTTGCATCCTTTATCTTGGAGTAGGTGACCAATATAATTTGCCAAATTTGGGCTAGAATTTTCCCCTTGCTGTATCTCCAGTTACTAACTGAGGACCAGTTTGTTCCTTTTCTTATTGACATATGTGACATTTCTCTGGTACTTGTTTTAACAATGAATGAGAGATAACAATACCTCTATCTTGTGCTCACTGGTGTGTGTCCTGCACTCCTAAATGGCCGACCCTTTGAGGGACCCATTTTGCTAGTAGTGGATCATCATTTGGTATCAGAGTAGGGACAAAATGTTGAGTACCAATCTTTGCTAGTCAATGGTCATCTACATGAAAAACTGACAAGTTAGTAACCAAAGACATGTCCCATATGTCTTCCCATAATTCTTTGCCCCAGATTTGTTTACCATAAATTTCCCAATTTTGTTTTTTCCACATGGGCATTCATGTACCTAACCCATCAGCTATCACCCATGAATCAGTAAATAATATGCCATATGTTTTCATGGCTTGATGTACTGCCACAATTCAGCATATTGACTACTTCCAGCTGTCCCAGTACTTTCTTTAATCTCTCTGATTGTGTGGCAACCTTGGATACAATGGTTCAGGAAGATCTGTAAGGGCGGTTCTTACTTCTTTTTTCCATCTAACATCAAGCCCTTTTTCTTTGATGCATTTTATACAGTTCATTAGTTGGAATACCATCAATTCGTCCAAAATCTACCCCTGCTCTCGATAGAGTAGTCAACAATTATTTTCTAGTCAGTCTATTCTCACTTTGAATCTGCTGGTTATTTACTCTTCTCTTTCAAGGAATTTCATCTTTTCCCTCTTACCCCCAGTCATGTAGCTGTGAAATCTTAGATGATATCCATCTATCTGCCTCTTGACTCCTGATTGCCAATGTTCTTGAGTTCTAGCAGTATGTTGAAATACTTTATTTTTAATTAATATCATCAGTGTTTCTCATATGCTTTAACTCAGTCTTCAACCCCAACTCATAAAATTATACATTTCTTACTGAATGAAGGAACCCTCCTTTCCCCACATAGTTGCTCTAGTTTTCCTACAATTAAGTAATACAATCAATGAATATATTCCTTGAACAATTGCAAGCACTCATAAAGCAATGGCAGTAGACGTTTTCAACCATGACACATCATACCCAGTGTCACCTCAACCCCTCAGTATGAGAATAGAGAACTCTACTTCACTTAGCTGGAAACATCCTCATTCCACTCAGTTGAGGCCAGTTTGTGACTGATCTTTGTCCACATAAAAGAAATGTAACCAAGATCAGAAGCAAAGTAGGACATTTGGGAGGGTGGGGAATTTTATATATAGTTTCTCAGATAAAGTTCTCGTGTCTCAAATATACAAAGATTTTCGTAAAATCTTTAAGAATATGAGTCATTCCCCAATTGAGAAATGATTAAATCACATGGACAGGCAGTTTTCCAATGGAGAACTCCAAACAATTTATGTTACATGAAAAAATGCCCTAAATCATTATTGAGTAGAGAAATCCAAATGAAAGGAATCTTGTGATATACTTTTATACCTATGATATTTGCTAAAATGATTGAAAGGGAAAGTGACCAATGTTGGAGCGGACGTGGAAAACATAAGACACTAATTCATTGTTGGTGAAATTGTGAACTGATCTTACTATTTTGGAGAGCAGTCTTTAATCATGTCCAAAGAATTATTAAACTGCTTATACTCTTTGACCCTAGCAATACCACTATGAGGTGTATTTCCCAAGATAATTAGGGGAAAAGGTAAAGAACCTATATATTCTAAAATATTTATAGCAGGTCTTTTTGTGCTGGCAAAGAACTGGACACCTTTTAGTTGGAGAATGACTGACCAAGTTTTAACCATTGCAGTAACCATTCCCGCTGCATTTATTTATGTGTGTATATATTTTTTCTGTAGATGGGAATTATTGTATCAGAGTGGGACTTAAAAAGATTCATGAGTGGGGGTTCCTGTGACATCAGTTTGAGAGAAATCCATCACTTTTTTCCCAAGGTAGATAAAAATTCAAAGAGCGATTATGAATTTGATAAAATTGAAAAGAGATTTGGATAATGTTCTGTCCTAAGTCACTATAAGAAAATTACCTCAGGGAATGACTGCCTTCCAGACAGTGTATATAAGAAATCCTTTATAGAAAAGTTAAGCTTTTTCAATCCCATGAGAAGTCTCCTGAAATGAAAATGACCTTGAACTGAACTTTAGAACTCATTAGACATCGGGAAAGTGGTACTAGAGAAATGCTTTCAGTGATTAATAAAGGTGGGAAGCCCCTGAATCAGAACTCTAAGCTCATTACTCATCAGCAAATGTCCATTAGAAAGGAGCCTGATAAATGTAGTGAATGTAAAGCAACCTCATCCTATCTCTCACTTCTTTATTTTTTTATTTTTAAAATTTATTTATTTATTTACTTGTTTACAAGATTCAGTTCCACAATGCCTTGAGTTTCAAATTTTCTCCCCTCCTTGGCAGCATGTAATCAAGTATAGGATCTGCAAATACTTTCACATTGGACATTAGTCTGGTTGTATAGAAGGGTTGTGACCAATGGAGTGAACAATGGGAAAGAAGAAACAAAATCAAACATGGAAAAAGAATGATAACATGTAGATTGCTTCAGTCTCCATTTAAACTCTATTCTTTCTAGATCTTTCTCTGTATGTAGACATGTCCTTCCATCCTGAGACTTTTGGAGTTGTCTTATAACTGTGTTGCTGAGAAAAGTCCAGTTTATCAAGGTTGGTCATCACACATATGAGGTGTCTGTGATTGTGTACAAATTTTTCCTGGTTCTGCTCTTCTCACTTAGCATCAGTTTATATAAGTCGCTCCAGGTTATTCTGAAGTCCATCTGCTCCTCATTTCTTATAGCACAATAGTATTTCACCACATTCATATACCACAACTTGTTTAGCCATTCCCCAATTGATGGGCATCCCCTTAATTTCCAGTTTTTTGCCACTACAAAGAGAGCTGCAATAAATATTTTTGTACATATGGGTCTTCCTCCCACTTCTATGATTTCTTTGGGATACAACCCCAGAAGTGGTATTACTGGGTCAAAGGATATACAGTTATTTATAGCCCTTTGGGCATAGTTAGAGATTGCTCTCCAGAATGGTTGAATCAGTTCACAGCTCCACCAACAATGCATCAGTGTTCCAATTTTTCCACATCCTCTCCAGCATTTGTCATTTTCCTGTTTTGACATCTTAGCCAATCTGACTGGTGAGATGTGGTACCTCAAAGTTGTTTTGATTTGCAGTTTTCAAATCAGTAGT